>JASDQU010240935.1:269634-284147 GCA_032191745.1 Picea mariana
AGGAATCCAATTAATTAGGAAAACAATAGGACGTGTGTGGGAAATGTGTCAGGACATTGCCCAGAATTCCAACTTATGGATGGTGAGATACATGACTGAGATAAAGAGCATTATGTAATTCAATGCAAGATGCATTGAATAAATATGCATTAAGAATTGCACTCACGTATAGTAAGTGATAGAATTGTATACTTGAATGCATTTGTTGAATGTGTTTTGTAAGTACATGCATATATATTATTGCATGGAAATAATTGTTATTAACAACTGTAATGTTGTTAACTCATGAAGTGAAGGAAATTTCAAGAGTTTTTAGATATTGCAACATAAAAGTTGCAAGTCAAGTAGTCACGTAAGCATTGACTACGAAAAAAAATTATGTTCAAAAAAACAAAACAAAGAAAAGTAATGAACTTATAGGTATTAATTATGAACATACATATGCATAGAATGATGAGTCATTCTATTTTATTAAACTGATTGGTAATTATGATTGAATTTCTAGGTGCAGGAAATTCTAAGATCCCTGCATATGGTTTTGTACATATTACAATTGAACTATGATGTACATGAAATACTAACAATTGTTGGTTGTATGCAAGAGGAAGCATTGGAGGAAAAATGGTATGCAATTTGGTTCTTGTGGAAAACCACAGGGAAGGCTTCACTCCTAATATGGAAACAAAAAAGAAGAATTATGAAATATATTCTCATGTTTTGGGGAAAATGTTGAATTCCCTTTTGAACTAAGTTTGAGTTCCTAAATGAATTCTTTTATGTTCTCTCATGATAACTGCATGTGGGTGATGCAGATGAGATGATATTGATTAAAGTTGGAATGTTGACTACAAATAGTAGCTTGGGGAAGATGTTGATTGGAGACAACAAATATTACCCTGTGGATCCCCAGTGGATCTGGGTGTGTGTACACTTCTCCTTGGGTTTCCTTGGAGAAGGTTGGAGCCTTGGAGGGAGAAGTGTGGGGATAGGTTCCCTGTTATGAGGCCTAGAGGATACCTGGATACCTCTGAGGGAAGTTGGAACTCCTGGAGCCACAGTGCTCTAAGACTTCATGTCTGGCCTATGTTGGAGCCCTGGAAGGAAGATGAAAACTACCTTGGGTTGTACAGGCATGTGGGGAATGAGAGACCATTGGTTGGAGTGTTGTTGAGGTTTGGTGCCTTGGCCTCAACCATGTTGATATGGATTGTGGATTGTGGCTATCTTAGGAATCCATTTCCCTGATGGAGCCATTGCCCATCTCAGGGGGCAAGGTCTTCTCAATCAAAATATAAGTATCAATTCTCTATCCATTGTATGTTGTGTATCTTTTATACATGTTATAATTTTATTAGATTTTCCTGTATATATATTGCATGTATGTTCTAATGTTACATCTGAATGAATAGGTGTATGAGAAGAGTGTTTATGTATGTGGATTCATAGCCCCTGCTGAGATTTTATCAATAATGAGATCTAATGCTGGGTGGAACATCGTGGATATACAACCAATCGATGCTTTCAATAAGGTTTAATTGAAGCATGTAATAAGGAACAATGAGTTGAATTATTTCCTGAAGAAACTCGATGGAATAGAGTAATTGAATTTCAGCTGCAGTATGAACACCAGAATTGGTTCTTGAAAGTAGAGAACCAGGTGGATAACATGCTTCCAATAGCAAAAGCTTGGATATTTTTGAATAATTTTTTATTATACATGGTATATAATGCACCGAGGACAGTGCATAAATAAGGGGAGGGGATTGTAATATCCCAAGGCCGGACCCAGGTGGTAACTATGAATTGTAACATGTTTTGTAGGTTGGTAAGCCAAGTGTTATAAGCAAGGAAGCTCATGTGCTTATTAGGCGGGATAGCCTAGATGTTAAAGGCCAGGAGCATGTTTTGTACATGTAAATATTCATATTATTAATATAAAAACATCGTTGCTTGTAGACTGACCACAAAGAAAGAGTATGGGGGACTAAGCTCCACTAGCCCGGGTAAGGGAAAAGGGGATGAGAGGCTGGAAAGGGGAGGATAAGATTAAGAGATTAAAACCAAGAGAATAATATATAATTATTATTCTAAAGGGTTTTAAAGAGGATATTAATTTATCCTAAGTTTCATGAGTGAGAGGAACGAACTCCAAGTGGAGGGGTACAAGCTCCCAAGAGAGCCATGTGCCAACCTGGGCGCATGAAGATTTATGTGGGAAATTCCATCATTGTGGGGGGGCCCGAAGGATTCTTGCCATTTTTTTCCTCACGAGTTTTCTCTCTCCATTCTTTCCATACTAAGGATTATGGCCATGGGTTTCCCCATTCACCCATGTACTAAGCAAGAATGCAGTCAACCAGTCTTCCATTGTTGAGTTGTAACCATCCTGAACCTCTACAACAAGCTCAAATTGATATCTTACTGAATCCATACCCTACGGGTTGACTGTGTTTCATCATTTCCCCACATCCAGTTTCTATTGTTGTCATCACCTTGTCGTGTGTTGAGAAGTGGGAGTGAAGAGGCGGGTTTCTAGGCCTATGGATAGAAGAAGAAGGTTTTCAATTCTGTGAGAAACTCTCTCTAGGTGAGAGAGTGTGATGAGGAAGAGAGTTCTCCTATGAGCAACTCTCTCTAGGTGAGAGAGTGTTCTGAGTAAGTGAGCTCTCCTAGAGGGAGTCCAATAGCAGCTACAGAGCTCTAACAATTCTTGATTTGGCCTGTTTCTGAAGCCTAAGGAAAGGGAGGTGTAGCAGCCGATGGATTATGTGACAGTGAAGGTGTACACTCATGGGGTGGGACAAACATGTGGGTAATGAGAGGATGTGAGTTGTGGGCGTAAGTGGATCCTTGGAGGAAATCCTTCCTGTTGTATTGTGTGAATTCCCTGTCGACCTTGCCTAGCCTAGGGATCCCTTGCCTGGTGGATTTTAGTCCCATCTCAGGGGTGACCCACTACTGAGAGTGATGAGCAGCGTGTTCTATGGTTGGGAGGTTCATGGAAGGTTTGCACGCAGTTAGTGTACTTCAATTAAAAGATAAGTACCCATTTCTCTATTCATTTAATTGTTGTGTATTTGTACATGCTATATGGATGAGTATTTCATGTATATGTTGTTATATTTATGGGTTTTTCCTGTGATTATTGCATGTATGATTTTACTTTTATTTCTGCATTAATCTATGTATTATTAGAATATGTCGTCTATATATGTTTATATATAGGTAGATGATAATTGTCATTTCTATATTTATATGGATGTGTAAGATGTTTCCACAAGTATCTTTGTGTGGCATAGCCCAGTAGATTAAGGCTGGGGATGTCACAGAATGGTATCAGAGCATGAAATTTATTTTGGTGGCATGGCCCAGCATGTTGGTCTATGTTAGGGGATGTAGAAAAGATACATTTGATTAGCTAGCATTACCCGACAGAGGTTGATGGATGGGGATGTTACAAAATGGTATCAGAGAAGAAAATATGTTTACTCTGTGATGTTTCTCGGCTTGTGGGTGGTTGGGGGCATTACAAATTGGCATCAGAGAAAAAAGTATGTTTATGGAGTGATGTTTCCCAGCCTGTTGGTGGTTGGGGATGTTACACACCCTTCAAATCTATTGAAACTCCCCCATCTAACCTAAACGTTGACTTAGGGAACATGACATCTGATGGCTAATTGATGGCTAACCGATTCCTAGATGAATGCTATCTAACCAAGTAACCTAATAGCTCAGAAATAAAATCCATTGATCAAGAAAATCAAGAGCCACCGAAAGAGACAACCATGTTGTTATGGGATTCCAACCACCTAATGCCTTTCAACGATGCCACTGAAGTGTAGGGACCTTCCACTAAAGTTCTAGCTATACTCATTTATCTAGAGGGAAACCAATGACCAATCACCCCAAACCATTATTTTCTCCCCAAGGAATTCCCAAAAACATACACATACGAGAAGATCTTAAACTAGACTACAATGTGGTAGAAGACTTGAAGGCTAATGTGTCTGTCATGGACATGTGTAGGATCCCTCAACAAAAGTATTTTCTGTTGCAAGCCTTAAAATCAATAGATACCCCTATAATAAGCAATGATCAATGTGAGGTCCCATCTCCCACATATTCAACAAATAAGCCAAGTGTGAATGCTCGCTCTTTAGACAAAAGAGGAAGGCCTTTTTTTCCTCCTTTCCTCTTGGCGTTTGAATCTTTTAATATAAATCTACATAATTTCCTAGTCGATTTAGGGGTGTCTTCAAATGTCATGCCATTGTCAATCTACAAGAAATTGAACACAACCCCACTTAACAGTGATTAAGACGTTATACAACTAGATATGACCCAAGTAAAGGTCATTTGGGAACTTAAATATGCCATGATAATAATTACTACACACCCCAAATTTGTTCAAGTAATTGACATAATCGTAGTATACATCCCATAGGCCTATGTACTGCTACATAGTCGAGACTAGTCCGAGAGATTAAACGGATACTTTAGTACCGACTAAGATCACCTTTGGTTGCCATTAAAAGGACATACAAACCTGATCAGGATTGATAGGGAAAGATATCTCAAACATACAGTCATTTATTTAGAGACCCAAAATAAACCCTCGTCAACAGAGTTCCATGTGTTAGGAAACTATTCCTATGATTTTGATTTCGGTAATTTCACCCCTCATGTGTCTGACATACCTCCCACACAAAAATCAGAAATGATTTTTCAAGTATACTTACTAGAAGCCACAAAAGGAAGCATCCTCCATCAGGATTCTCCATCAGGAGTAGCAGATAAGGAAGATGAAAGTGAAAAAATAGATAGACATGAAGAAGTTAGTAATTTCCCCCCACAAATTTGGACGATGTACTTTTATGGTTCTAAATCGCAAGAAAGGTCAAGAGCAGGATGTATCCTCATTGACCCAAAGGGGAAAAAAAACTTCTTATCCTACAGATTAGAATTTGAATGCATTAACAAAATTGTTGAATATGAAGATCTAGTCCAAGGACTAAAGAATGCCATCAACTTAAACGTCAAATAATTGGAATTTTTGGAGACTCTGAAATTATCATTAGACAAGTAAATAATACTATCCATTGCAATTCACCTCACTTGAGAAACTACCGGCAAGAGGTACATAGGCTAATAGATCATTTGGAGGCTTTCAACATTACTGTTGTTCCCAAGAAAAAAAATACTCTTGTTGATTATTTATCCACCACAACGTCAATATTATCTCCTTTAAAAGACTATGAAGCCTCAAGGTTTGTAGTAGAACTGCTCTATAAACTTTCAGTGCCTAAAAACATTTCTAACTAGAAAGTCTTTGAAGGGGATAGAAAAAATTGTAGATTTCTTGATTAACCAGGATAATTTTAAGGATTTTTCCATTGATTATTAAATATTCCAAGAAATACTCATAGAATCGAATCTCCATGAACATAAGAAGGGAATCGATCACTCTGGTGACAAATGAAAGTTTCACACAATACCAAAAGGAGTGGCCAATCTGGAGAACCTTTTCGACCTAAGGGAAATATTTAGAGGGCTAAAAAATGAAAAAACAGGGATCTCGTGCCCTATATATAAAACTATAAACCTAGGTACCATTGAGAATCCAAATAATCTCAACCTAGGAAAGACAGTGTCCAAAGAAGACATGAAGGATTATCTTAAATTATTTAAAGAATATCAAGATGTCTTTGCTTGGTCGTACCAAGAATTGAAAACATATGATACTCACATTATTCAGCATATGATCCCGTTAAAATGTAGAATAAAACCTTTCAACAAAATCTTAAGAAGTACCACCCATCTCTAGAACCCCTGATGTATCAATAGTTGAAGAAATTATTAGATGCCAAGATTATCTTTTAGGTAAGACACTTTGCATGGGTAGCCAATCTGGTGCCTGACAGAAAGAAGTCCAAGGAGATTCATTTATGTGTGGATCTCATAAACCTTAACAGAGAATTGCAGAAGGATAACTATCCAGTCCCACCCATGGAACAACTCCTATAGACAGTATTTGGCTCTGAAATTTTTTCTCTCCTAGATGGCTTCTTGAGGTATAACCAGGTCCTAGTTTCGGAAGATGATTGATTGAAAACTAGATTCCAGACCAAGTGGGTAACCTTTTCTTATAAACTCATGCCTTTTGGGTTTATTAACGCAGGAGAAACCTTCCATAGGGCCCTGGACGTATCTTTTATGGGATTTATTAACAAGTGTGTGGTAGTCTATTTAGGTGACGTAACAATATAATCAAAAAACAAGGAAGACCATATTCAACATTTGACTCATATTTTTGAAAGGTATAGGAAGTATGGAATATCATTGAAACCTAAGAAAACCATCTTTGGTGTAGAGGAAGGAAAAATACTAGGTCATATGATATCTCAAGGGGGAATTAGCATCGACCCTGAGCAGATAAAAGTGATAGCTCAACTCCCCTTGCCTCATAGTAAAAATACCATGCAATCTTTCTTCAGTAAAATCAACTTTGTGAGAAAATTTGCTCCTAACTTCGTTGAAACTATTAATCCTTTACAAAAAATGATTCACAAGGATGAAGAGCTTAAATGGGATGAAGAAAGGAGATGTGATTTTAATAACATCAAAATTGCACCCGAAGCCCTGATTTTAGCAAGGATTATTTTCTTTATACCTTTGCTTCTAACCAATCCTTGGCTGCAATACTTACCCAAAAGGATGATGAACACAATGAAGCACCAATATCCTTTATGAGCACCAACCTCCAAGGAGTTGAACTAAACTACCCTGCTATAGACAAACAGGCTTACGCAGTATATAAAGCAGTCAAACATTTTAGATACTACATCCTAAAGAATCACACTAAAGTCATAGTACCTCATCTAGTGGTCCGATCTCTGTTCACTCAATAGGAGATGGGAGAAAGAAGGGGAAATTTGATTACATTCATCCAATAATTTGATCTGGACATAAAACCTACCAAAATAGTTAAAGGTCAAGGATTGTGTAAACTGGCCACTAAAGCCCAATATTTGATTAACGCAAAAGACCATGGCTGCTAAAATGAATTGTCATTATGGTGTGATGAAGCCTTATACATACCTCCCAAGAAAGAATCCTGGTATGGAAACTTGTAAAATTCCCTACATCATGGAACTTTTCCAGAAAACCTAAACCCTAGAGAAAGGAGAGCCCTCAGGTTAAAATATGTTCAATATCACCTCATAAATTATGTGCTTTTCCATGTAAACTATGACGGATTACTCCTTAGATGTATTGAATAAGACGATGTAGAAAAGATGCTCAAAGAACTCCATGATGACCCAGTAGGTGGGAATTTTGCAGGAGAAACCATGGCTCATAAAATACTAAGGGTTGGTTATTTTTGGTCCACTTTGTTCAAGGAAACTCATGCATATGCTAGGAAATGTAAATTTTTTCAAGTGAGCGTCTGTAGGGAAAAGAGTCCAGCCATTCCACTCCAGTTGGTGACCATATCCGTACCTTTCAAGCAATGGGGAATAGACATCATAGGAGAAATTACTGCCAATTCTTTGAAACAACATAAGTATATATTGACTGCAACAGATTATTTCACAAGGTGGAAATAGGCTATCCCTCTCACACACATCAATGAAAAGGTAGTGATCCAATTTTAGAACAACAGCTAATAACAAGGTTCGAGATGCCCTTCGTCCTTGTTTTTTAAAATGCTGCCTACTTTTCTTCCACGCGCTTGACATAATTTCCCCTTGATAAGAGGATCATAATAAGGTATTCTACAAACAATTATCCACAAGGGAATGGGGTAGCAGAGTAAACTAATAAAAACCTGGTGAGAATTTTAAGAAAGACAGTTGTTGAAAATCAGAGAAATCGGCATAATTTACTTCATAATTTCATGTAGGCCGATAAAGTAACACCTAAAGAAGCCATAGGAAAATCTCTATAATTTCTGGTATATGGGAAAGAATCCATTCTTCCAAACGGATTGTACCTTCCATTTTTATAGCTTGCCCAGGTAACAAGAGGTCATCTCTCATCCGCTCTACAACAAAGGATTGATACCCTTCTCATGATGGATGAAGAAAGAGAAAAGGATATATTTAAGTTCACCACTCATCAACAGGTAGTTAAAATATGATTTGATAAACATAATGCCAGAGAAAAAAATTTGAAGCAGGAGACCTAGTCTTGAAGTGGGACAAAGCAAAGGAGTCCAAAGGAAAACACTCAAAGTTCCAAAATTTATGGCTTGGACCTTTTCAGGTGGCTGATAAGATCAAGGCATGCACATAACGATTGAAAAATATGAGGGGGGAACTCGACACCCTCCTGGTGAATGGCCAGGACTTAAAACAATACTTCTAAAAAAATATATATATGTGTCTTTTGATGTTTTGTTTGAATTTATGTTTCTTTTTAGAATGTGTATTGATCATGATAAGTGTGAGGGTTTAGGAAATACTGACTGCAAATTGTTTTTCTTTTCTTTCTTTTTCTTGTTATTTTATGTTAATTAAGTTGTTTTTTGCAAAGCAATGATTGAATTTAACAAATATGGTGAAGCAAACTATGCTCTTGACATACACTGACATGAAAAATAAGGCACGCTGGGAAAATACAAATTTTCAAAAACCATATTTATCTTTGTAAAGCATACTTCCTGGGGAAGAAATGAACTATCTTCCTAGTGTCCTGTTAATGCTAAATGGAAAAATGAATAGATGGAAAGAATCACATGTACTTATGGACGGAGCTAGGAAAAATCTCCACCTTAACACTTTCACCTTGTCAAAAAAAAGATATCCTCCTCTCTGACTCACTCTCAGCATTTTTTCCAGAATAAAATGATACATATTAAAGGGAGTGAAAAGTTTGAGAGGGTATGCAGATAACTCCACCAAGGCTATGGACGCTCACTGGTAGCGGAGCAAGGTCTATGATATTGGGGTGACTCTGTCAGGGCTATGGACGTCTGCTGGAAGCGGAGAAACACCATAATAAAAGGAATGATAGCTAAAAGTCCTCACGAGAATGGATGCCCTACCCAGATATTGTCTAGAAAGGACATGGATTGAGGTTAAAAGGAAAGAGGGTGGAAAAGAATAAACCCCATAGGAGGATGCATATTTTTGAACCCAGGAACTTGTGTACACATTGATAGAAAAGGTTTTGTTGAAAAGGAATAGAATAAAGCCAGTTTGTTTATCAACCAATTTTTACTGGCTACGTACAAAGGAAGGAGTAGAGATTCTATTTTTGCTCGAAGAATTGTCATTTGTTGAGCACTCAACACACTCTAAAAGTTTTGTGAATTTTTTTATTTTTGGGTACCACTTTGTCTTTTTGAGTTTAGTTAGTTGTGTAGGAATCAATGGGGTTATATGTTGATTATGTTTTTCCATCGATCATATTCGGCTTGGTTTGGAGTTATTTAACAAATTGAACTTTTCTCTAAGAAAAATTGGCATTTTAACTAAGTATACACAACTAAAATTTTGAGCCATGTGCCTATTATCAGTATTGACACAATCTGAGTAGAAAAATGGCCACATAAAAATGATAATCACTGATACACCATCGACATTGGCTAAATACAAAAGACAAACCACTAACATAGACCATAATGAACCTCCGATCACCGATTGCCAATACATTTTTTGGAGTCGGTGAAATCCAAAAGAACGAAAGTGAAACACATTAACCATCAGCAAATCGTCGATTGCCAGTTGTTGATACATCATTGACATTGATAGGATAGAATGTTGTAGTCAAGGTTGTGTGTCTAAAGAAAATCACCAATGCAAAAAAAAGGATGTCTCTCACATAGAGGTCAAAATCAACAACCATGTTTCTTTGTTGTGTAAGTAGTCCATACGACTCAGTCTTTTCCCCCATGTCATATCTGCACGTCCCTGTCAGGATTCCCACGTCAGCATTGTACGATGGTTTTGGTTGGCGTCGGAACTTTTTCCTAGATGCACCAACGAAACAATGACAAGATCGATCCATCGATGTCAATATGCTCATTTACTATCAGCTAATTGCTATAATATTGATCTCCTCACTTAGTTGAAACTTTCACCCACCAATACTAGCAACCCCAATTGATCTTCAATGCACCATATCACCTGATTTTGATTGTGCTAGTAAATTCGAAAAGGGCTTGGTAATTCGATGGGGCACCTTTGGCTGAGAATAGATAGAATTTTGCAATTTGATGGATAATTTAAATTTTCATGTAACCTATAACACGACCCCGCGTGCCTACCAATAGTCAAAATTTGAATTCACGGATGAGCTATGAAGTAACCCGCTCTTGTGCCACCAACCTATGTTGCATTTAATCCTAAGCACGATGCAGATTCTATAATAGGTTTGCACATATCACATTTACACTCCCGAATTTATGACTTGATGCGACAAGGTAAGTATATGTTCTGTTTAAATTTACAAGGTCATACCCAAACATGTTATTTTGTTCACGAATCACTTATTCCTCAAATTCGACGAAGGAGCAAGAGAAAGCATTGAGGAGGTTACAAATTTCTCTCTAACTTTAAATACCAATAAGACCAGGTGAATTTCTTACAAGAAAGAGGTAAGCATTGTCTTTATCATTTGTGCACTTGTGATTGCGCCAATGACTCTTATCGATATTGGCTGACATCTCACTATAATTTTTTATTTTCCACAAGAAAAATTCCTCCAAGAAATACAATGACCAGGCACTCACCAAGAACTCCCAAAAGGAAGGAAGAAGAGGTTGGTGAGGGTCCTACACTGGGCGCTGCAAGAGAGCTTGATTTTTCCTCAAAGGTGGAACTAGTTATCCTCACATCTACCAAAAAGTATTTTGCCCATCCTTTGACATTCGATGACACAAAGGCAAGCACTGGATCTAAAGTGTTAATCCCGCATTGAGGATATATGTTTAACATGATCAACCAGGAAGATTACCCATATTTTGTACCATACAGTGACCCAGATGTCAGGATGTTGGATGACCAGGTATTCCCAAACATCCAGTGGTCATGTCTGCATAGGGTGACCTGCCAAATCCCAGTTTTTCCCTGCATCGAGACTCTAGGATGGATAATTGACCACAAAGACACGATGAAATGTATAGTCAATAATAAAAATGGTGAATGTGTTGGTGTTTTTTCTTTCAATAGAGGTCCAAAAATACTACAATCTCAGAGATGTAGAGGAAAGAGTAAATACAGAGTTTTTGGTCAAATTTTTTGAGCTCCATAACACTAGTAGGTTAATGGCCTCATGGTGGAAATAAGACAATAAATTCAAAAACAGGAACAATGGCTGGTACGACACGATAAACCTGAGAGGCATATATTTATCTAATGGATTTGATATGTCGATTATATGGGTAAAAAGATTTATCCAACTTTTCAGAAGCATGGATTCCCCTGGCATATACTATGGTGATCTCCGGGAGAAGCTTCAACTAGGGAGACATCATTTCCAAATAGTTAAGCACTAACATCTTGCATGCCCAGACACCAAAGGATGGAGAAACACCAACTTTTCACATGGTGTCATACCTATTGGACGTGATCTGCGTAAGGAACATTTTTGCAGGCATGAATCTGAGCTGGCCTGTTGCTAAGTTACCCATGTATGTTTATTTTAGCATTCTGTGGGAGAATAGGTACAATAGATTTTATTCCCTATGTGATGAGGTCATATCCCGATTACATTTCATTATATTCAGAAAATAATTCCCAAGGACTACAACAACAGCGAAAAAGATGGTTTCAAAAGTAGGCCACTGGTATTTTGAAGAAACCACCACTTATATTAGATTGTTCGAGGCTACTGGCACGCCAAACTTACTCCCCATTCATTTCCCAAACTGACTTATTGTGGGAGAAATGTTTTGCCAGGCCATTTTGCAATGCTATAATGCCACTTTGGTGAAGGACAAGAAGAGATCTTTCATACCCTATGGATTTCATATAGGTTTTTACATGGTAAAAGACATTGCATATGAGAAACAAGAGGGGTTGAGCCAGCTTGAGTATTGATTCCCCATAGGTTGATATCGCAAGCATGATCCAAAAGGCCTGGTACTTCAGCATGCATCGCAAGTGTCATCATGTTGGCCATATGCTCATGATAGCTTCGAAGATGATATTTTCACTTAGGGTGCTCAGAACTGGGAGGAAGTGCTCTATAGGAGGGTCAACCCGAATATGACCAAGTTCAAAGCAATGACTATGGATGAGCAGGTTTAAACGATAGAACAGACAGCTCAAGAAGCACTGAGGAAAAGAGAAGAAAACAGAGCAGTAGAAGTAGTAGAGGCACGAAGGAGGGGAATGTTATTGCTGGAGGAATCCCAAAGACATATACAAAGGTTAAAAGAATATCCCCCACTTAACCCTTTGATATAACCCTTGAGGATTACCCCGGTCGATAAAAGAAATCGCGGAGAAGAGCTAAATGGCTCAGAGACAATTCCACCAGAGGAGACCGCCGACCAACAAAACCCCAACTCCATGTCACCATAGGCCAGATCATCGATGACTACTACAACTCAGTGGAGTATAGAAAGATAGTCAAGTGGGATAGTTGTTTCTATTACCCTCATATACTTCATTACCATATATGATGATGAGGAAAGTTCATAGGTTTCGCGCATAACCCTAGTACCAATCCCATAAGAGGAAGAACCAGGGGAAACATCTGCTCCAGCTTCCGATGTTTTGATCCTGAAACCCCAGGAAGGAGACCATGAGGCTAGGGGAAATATGGACACTGATTTCCTCAATCAATTGGGAATCCAACCTCATAATTAAAGCTTCAGCAATGGCTTGGGTACTGGTGAAAAAGAAGGAGAACTGGAGAAACTAGAAATCAACACCTCAATGACCGAACTCCTGGCTAATGTTGATTCTTTGCCTATCTCCCCAGCTAGGAAAAATAATCCAACAATAGACAAAGACCAGCATAAGGCCAAGTCACCAAAGCATACATAAACCTACCTTGCTAAGGAATCACAAGAACTAGTCATAGAACATCTCTATACAACAGGAAGCCTAGGAGACACTTTGATCTATGGAGATCAATAGATTCTTGAAGTAGTAGACAAGATTGTCAATATACAGGAGAACACTTATGATAGAAAAAGTAAATATTTGATGATAAGAACAACCAAGAAAAGGAGGCTCACGCTCTATAGCACACTTCTCATCACCACATAAGAGACCCTGCTCAACAAAGAAAATGCTAAGATGAATAAAATAATCGGAGCATGGATAGCCATAACCGATGCCACGCTAGACAGAT
The DNA here is from genome assembly GCA_032191745.1 of Picea mariana. NCBI lineage: Eukaryota > Viridiplantae > Streptophyta > Pinopsida > Pinales > Pinaceae > Picea > Picea mariana. The sequence continues at coordinate 282,943 of JASDQU010240935.1, forward strand.
AAAAATGGGATGAAAAATAATTATCCACCATAAAGAAATATTTGGACCATCTATGCCATCAAGAGGAGTATTACCAAAATTCAACACAGGTCGTAGTACTCCTTAAGAGTGACTTCTGATAAACATATGCGCATTTCACAAATGAAATGCATCTCTTCACCACTTGCATAACCAATTTTCAAGAAGATACCCTCATGGGGATGGAAACCTATAAAGACATTAAAATATAGTATGAAAAGGAACATCGGGCCTTGGCGCAGATCAACTACATCAACGATGTACAGAAAGTCCAAGACACAAAAGAGCATGGCATCCGAGTGTTGATGGATAGAAGCATATCCCGAATCAGGAAGGAAGCTGAATACTGGGTAAGTATGGTCAAGGAACCTCAATGGAAGATATAGGAAATATGGGGAGAGTGCAAGAAAATTTGGGAGAAAATCAATTGGGAGATGAAAAACATTGACCTACTAGAGTTTGTTCCACCGGAGTATTTCTTCGATTTGCATGACATAGTCAAACGACATACAGAGCAATACTTGGAATGGGAAGTAGATATTTTGCGGATTTCAAGCATGACCCCAAGTCAAGTCAAGAATTTCATGGAACACCCAATCAAAGCTCTCGTAGTCCTACAACACTTAAGTGTCAATACAATCAGGTATAAGGAACAAAACCATTGCACAGGACAAGGTTCTGGCAGGAATTCTCCCTCGAGTTCCACCTGAATCATATATTAGTCAATAATATGATTAGAATCATGTACATACTTATTTAATAAAGAAAAATGGAAAACATTATGTTCCTTCACTGTGGGAGGAAGTGATAGCCGATATGATATTGGTACCACTCTATCCAAAACTTCAAATGTTCCACAATACTAAGGTGCCATCTTGGCACAATCTCCCATCCACAAAGAGATTTTCATGGGTCTAACTTGGAGATACACATGATCCCCTGCTTTGAACTCTCTAGGATTCCTTTTCATGTCTACTATAATGCTCACCTGGCCGTCATCCAACCCACTGGCCGGGCAGACACTACTTTGCGGAACAACGTCATTTTATGCTAAATTAATAACATGCATTTAAAACAGGTTAAACACATTTAAACTCAGAGTCAGCACAAAATTACTGTTGACATAAATAATCCATGGAATTAACATTCATTCATATGCACAACAGAATACATGATAAATATAAATA
>JASDQU010240936.1:36875-59107 GCA_032191745.1 Picea mariana
GGTGTCCTCTCTATTACGAAATTTTTCAATCCTTCGATGAAACCATCCATCTTTGCCTCCAACTTAGTTTCCATCTCTTGTAGTTCATCTTTTGTGACTATCTTCTTTTGTAAATCATTTATGTCCCTACGCATTTCTTCACCTTCATCAAGAGTCCAAGTAGGATTGTCTGGAGGCTTATTCGGTGTAGAATTTCCCTTTTTGGGTGGCATGTTGGCCAAGTATCACTTTTGAACCTTGATTTTGAGGTGGTTCTACTAGACAATGTTTCTTCTACTGTATCTCCAACATTTCAGCCCTTCTGGGTATGAAACTTTATTTCATGTAGTTCTCTGATATTTCTTCTCTGCAATTCCATAGGTCTAGTCAAAATTGGATGTGCCAAGTGGAATTTACAGTAGCTCCCCCACAACTTGTTGATTTTTGGCCTTTTCAGAATATATCACTTGTATAGCATGCCCCGCACAAAATAATTGATATTAAATTCTGAAACTCATACCAGAAATACTACAGACTATCCACTATCCAATGAAACTGGTCTCACTCAATTTTTATACTCTAGGAAGAAGTTATGATTGTTTTACCTGGAACACCTTCCTAAGACTAGTCAATAGGACTAGTCAGATACCCTATCTTCCATAGGGTGTATCTACAAATGTAAGATGACCCAAAAGCTGAAATTTTTACCAAAGATACCTTACTAATTTCTGTGAATATCCTCCATATTTCAGGGTTTGAAATGTTACAGAAAAACTTTTATAGCGAAAATTCCGCAATGACTCAGTTCAGGAAGATTCCATAACCCTATATTTCACAGGTTGTATCTCCGAAAGTATAAGGCCTCGGGAGCTGAAATTTTAACCCAACATACTTTGATCCATCTACTAAATACCCTCCAAGCCGTTCCTTCTGAAACATTGTAGAAAAATATTTATAGCAAAAATTCCAAGGTGTCTCAGACATAGCAGTGAAACCCCAAGACCTTGAGCTCTGATACCATATGTTAAGAACCAAATATCAATATAGCATAGAAAAACCTCAAAATAAGTACTCAATGCCTTGAAAAAGAGATAAATTCAGATAATAAGCCTCTTCGAGGGGGCAACCTCCTTATGCCCACATAAATGTACAATTGCAAGATGATTCAAAATGAAAATGTCTCCTTGGTATATATAGGAGACTAGGAGGTATAATTACAACTAATGGCATAAAGCTAACATAAATCAAATAACATTACTAATATAATATGCCCCAATTAAGGGGTAATGAGCCACTATTTAGGGCTTAACATATTATCGGTACTAGTGAAACAAGTACAAAAAGGGGTAAACTATTGATTTCAGAGAGCCATAATTTTCATCTCAAAAATCAGATTGAGACATAAGTACAGCCATCAGAAAGATAATTCAAAGGGGAATTTTTTCTCCAAGGAAAAAAAGTATTTTGTAGTCAAGTAGAATTTAAAATGCAATCATAAGGTTCTCAATGCACTGACCATGTGTGCCCGAAAGAGGAAGGCCTTGAAAGACCAAAAATAGAGTTGATAAGGACTCTAAAAAACTTCCAAAGACAATATGACACTAATATATATAAATTTTGAATGCACAATTCACGAGGGAATATATTTGAAAGCTTAGAATTTTGATTAATTTATTATTGTTCTTCCAAAAATCAAGGCAAAGAAAGGCATGTATCTTAATTAATGACAATTTTACAAGTAATTTTTGCATGCACATTTTTGTAGAATTAGAGGTACAGGAAAAATACATATGGTTCCTATATGATGACTAGAGATATGGATGATTCCCGGGGATCTTATAGCCATGAATATGAGATCTGAGGTTTACATATCAACAGGGGAAATGTAGAGACCTAGTCCAATGGACGTAGAAGCAAGGTGGAGCCTATGTAGCTACCTAAGACTATGAGAAGCTTGCATAAAGAAGTATAGAGTTATAGAGTAGAAAATGAAAGGCCCATAAGAGCTCAAGAAGAGAAGAATCAAATTAACACTCAGCTTATACAGAGTCTGAATATGTTGTAGAGACAAGTCAATAGATATTTTGGCACAAAACAAGTAGCTAGTGCAAGGAAAGTAGTAGCATCCATATCTCATGATATGAGGGATGATCACAAGGGATCTAGGAAATCCAAGAGTGTTAGAAGACATCATCTTCCACTAGGACACTCTACCAAAAGAGCACATGCATGTCCAGGGTTAGAGAGGAGCACATATGTGTCCCCTATCAAAAGCCAGAGAAAGAGGCCTAAGTCGGATATTTTGAAAGGAGATCTTAGGAAGATAAAGCCGCCATAATTTTATGGATAACACAGAAAGGGATAAGATGTTGAAGCCTATTTGTTGGGCATGAGAAAATATTTATAGTTCCATAATTACTCATCAAACCTGGAGGAAAGGGTTTCCATATATCATCTTCAGGGGAAGGTTTCCATGTGGTGGGACCAACTGAATCAATTCAAGTATATTAATGAAAAGAGAATTTCTTGGAATAAATTAAAGAGATATTTCCAATAGCAGTACTTTTCATAGTATTACTATGATAAGTATATGAAAGAATTATTTGAGCTCAATCTAGCAAATATGACCATGGAGGAGTATGAGAATAAATTCCTGGAGCTTCTTAGGTACATGTAATTCATCACGGATGAGAAGGTAAAAATATAAAGGTTATTTAGTGGGTTTCCATCATTTTACAAAGATAAAATCCAATTTGATGAGCCTAGAACTTTGGAAGAATCCATCAGGAAGGCTAAGTATTTGTATGAGTAGAACAAGGGAAGGCCATCTTTTCAAAATTCCTAGGATAATAAGGAGGCAAGATGGATCAAATAAAGAAGGAATTCAAGCCACCTTTTGTCAAGAACAACTCTCAATCATATCAACAAGGACAGTCAACCCAAGATGAACATAAAATGGCAAATTCTCGGGTAAAGAGGCCAATAAACCATCCATAAAGTGTTTGGGATGTGAAGGAGACCACTTGTATAAATATTGTCCTCACAAGGTAAAAAGGATGAGGATTGTGCATAACATTTAGGAAGTTGATACAGTGGATGACATGGGTAGGAGCATGCCAAGGATTTATGTATCCTTGAATAATAGACAAGCAGACTACCAATCCTAGATTATTGAGGTAGAAGGTAAGATTGATAATCACCCCATATTTATTTTTATTGATTCTTGATCTAGTCATATCTATATAGATCCAAAAATAGTTAAAAGGTTCAAATTGAAGAGATGTAAGCATGAAAATTTTGGTTCAGCTATCCATTGGAACCAAGTGGAAAATCAATGAACTTGTCAAGGATTTCCCAATAAGCATGAATGGAGTTAGCACTAAGGCATATTTGAATATCATACCACTTGGTTCATATGATTTCTTAATTGGTATGGATTGGTTGGAAAAGCATCGTGTTGTCCTATATTGATGCAACAAGGCTTTCATGTGCATTGATGAGGAAGGGAATTCAAATATGGTACAAGGCATTCCAAGACCTATATCCATCAGAGAGATTTCAACATTGTAGCTAAAAAGAAGCTTTAGAAAAGGGTATCAAATATATGCAACCCATATGGAACATCCAACAAAATATAAGGAGCAGTTTCATAGATTATCCAATTTTTAAGGAATATGAAGATGTATTTGGGGAGTTGCCCGGATTGCCACCAAAGAGAGATATAGAGTTATTTATTGACTTAGTGTTTGGAGCTACCCCAATGTCCAAAACTCCCTATAGAATGAGCACACAGAAGCTTAAAAAGTTTCACATGCAACTAGAAGAATTGTTTAAGAAGGGGTACATACTCCCGAGTGTCTCATCTTGGGGTGCCCTAGTGATCTTTTTGAAAAAAAAGGTGATATGAACCAAGGGGAGCATATGTAAGGCTAAATGTATATGATATGACCCCAAGGGGGGGAATATATGGGCCTAAATGTACATGTAATGTGTAAATATATATGTAATATGGTCGTCCTAGTAGTAAAGGGGCCTCATGTGAAAGTGTGAACAACTATATATAAGAGATCATTTATTCATTATTGGGGGAGGTGGATTGTGAAGTATGAAAGGTAATTAGTTATTTGGAGGGGGTTCCCCTATTCTTCAAGGATTTATTGTGTAACTTATCTATCTTGGAGTTTTTCTCCATGCTCACATTATGTACATGGTGTGTACTTCTATTATTTTATGATATTTTGAGGATTGGTTCATTACATTTGGTATAAGAGCACAGATCTTAGGGTTTTTCTTCCTCAAGAAATTCATCTTAGAATTTTTGCTATAAATGTTTTTTTGGGACGCTTAAGACTGTGAAAATTGGAGATTATTCAAAATAAATATTAAGGTATCTATGGTAAAAATTTCATCTTCTAGATCGTCATACTTTCGTAGATACACCCTGTGGAAGATAGGGTATCTGACTAGTCCTATTAACTAGTCTCAAATAGGTGTTCTGGGTAAAATAATGATATATTCTTCAGAGAGGATCCAAATTGTTTGAGACTTATTTCATTGGACATCGTACAGTATGTAGTATTTCGTGTACAATTTTCAGAATTGGATGTCAATTATTGTGTGCAGAGAACGTTGTACAAGTTCGCTCTCCTGAAAGAGCCAAACATTAGCAAGGTGTGGGGAAGTTACCATAACTTCCACTTGGCACATCCAATTTTGGTCAGACATGTGGCATTGAAAATAATACATTTCATAGTACCACATGTCACAATTTTAGACTCGTAAGGGATGAAATTTTAGAGATACATCAAAAGGAAGGTCGACTATGAGGACAGACTCCAGATCATGGTTTTCAAAGGTATGTTTGTTGGCACATGGGCAGACCCAGGTTTCAATGCTTAATGGCGCACCGACAAAACCCCGACTACAGGCCCTTTCGGCAACACCTACGAAGTAGGCGAAGTCTCACCCAAGGTAGAAGCATGGGGGTTTACAGCACGCAGGTGTCTGTAACCTGGCTGGGACACATATCTGTGATAATATCACTTTGTAGGATATTATGTTAACGCTTAGGAAGTGACATGCATTAGTTTATTAACCCTATTAACACCGCAGAACATAATCAAGTATAGATTGGCGCAGTAACAACAAAAGATTATGCACCTTAAACACTTAGCACTTAGCACTGTGGATCAGATCTAGCATTTTAACATAAGCTAAGCATTTAAGAAACTCATACATATTCATTACACATCCTAATCTAAGAACTAATAAAAACATAACATTGCAAAAAGGAAACCATGAGACACCAGATATATGTGGTTCACCCTAGGGTGGGGCTACATCCAAAAACCGCTTCGCCTCTTTATTATTCGCCAAGATCATACATTCATCCACTTTTGTGCACTTAGCCACAGAGTTGAGCTTCTCCCAAGACAAGAGATTTGTGCACTAAGCACTAGATCCTCCTTCTTTACTTCCAAAAAATAGGTCAACTACACAAAGCCACAATCTCTTACAGCACTGAGCTTCTTCTACAAAATTACAGTCGAGCACAAAGCCTCGACCACTTACATTCATTTGCACAAAGCAACTCGAACTACTTGCACTTCTCTAGCTACTTCTACAATAAATTCTTCTTTATTTATATTTTACAACCCCTTACAATAAGGCTTAATCATGGGAAAACCCCATGGGCCGACATCCCATAAACCTGTTACAAAAACCCTAGAGGACGCTTTACTAGGTTCACATAGCCTGCAAAATCGATGAGATATGTGATCTCGGCTCTGCCTGGTCACTCCTTCGACCAATGTGTCGAGGTCCAAAAGTGGGTCAAAGCTAACCAAAGTTTCCTCAAAACTTGGTCGAGGACCAACAATGTTCACTTAAAACTATCATAACTTTGGATTGGAATGTCCTATTGAGCTTATTCAAAATCCATTGGAAAGAGGAAACCTATAAGATTATATGGGAACAAGGATTATAATTGTTTGATATCATTATCATTAATATATTGAGATTATAAGTTGAGGATTATAGTTATACCTCAATTAAGAATCAATGACAATACCTAACTATAGTGGAGATGAATATAAAGATGAAATAATTCTTGGGGAATGGTTGAGAATCATACAGAAAAATTGCAAGACCCCTTCTTTGGTAGGTATTTATTTGAATGGTGAAGCTAGTAATTGGTGGTACAGCCTTGATGAAGGTACTATACGAAGCACCACATGGGAAGTATTTGAAGAATTATTCTCAATAAATGGATCAAGGACTCAAAAATGGAGGAAATGTATAGAATTAAAGATAAGTTAAAAGAATCAAAGGAAGAAATCAAGAAGAAAAATGATGAGTTTTCCAAGATGCAATCCCTTAATGAATCACTTATTAAGGAGATTAAGAACTTACAGCAAGAAAAGAGTAGCAAAGCAAAGTGGGAAAATGATGATTCAAGGGAAGAATTAAAAAGGAAAGAAGAAGAGATGTGTGTATTATGAAACCATAATTAAAAACTACTGGATGAGGTTAAGATATTGAAGGAAGAAAAGAAGAATTGTCAAAATCGAGAAAAAGAGAGGATCTTGGAGGAAGAATCTACCAAAAGACTTGAAGAGGAAATTTGCAAGAAGGTTGAAGAATCCCTAAATATTGATGAGGTAAAATAAGAAATGCAATCCATAATTGAAGAAGGACGTCAAAATTTGATAAATGGGGTGACGTTGTAGCTTCAAAAGGAGAAAGAAGACAAGATTCAAGAAGGTCACTAGAAGATACTTGAAGAAGTTGAACTCCATATAGAGGATGTACATGCCAAATATGATGGTATTATCTCCAAGGCTAAAAAAATCAAAGAGCAAGCAAGGAAGATAGAGGATCACATTGTCTCTAAAAATAATATAGAGGAAATGCACATGCAGAATGAAGAAAAACTGTCAAAAGTGGAACCATATCGACACCCTCATTACCAGGAAACCTTTCAAGGAAGACAAGAAGGTCGATATCATCATTATCAAGGAAGAAGATGGAATAATTGTAAATATTCATGGAACAAGGCATCACCAAACTACTCTTCAGCAAGCTATTATCAGAGACCAACAACCACTACAAATTGGAGAAGCTTCAACAACAATACATGGAATCAACGAAAAGAAAAATATGCAACAACTAGACACCAAGGATTAAGACCAAAAATAATTGATTTTGGATGGATAGATCATCAACAATGGAATGACAAAAGAAGGAACATAAGAAAATCATATTACCTAGTCTCATCACATGTGAAGCCTTTAATTGCAAAGATTTTAGGACAAAGCTTTTTGAAGGAGGGTACTATGTTATGACCCAAGGAGGGAATATGTATGGCTGAATGTATATGATATTACCTCAAGGGGGGGAATATATGGGCCTAAATGTACATGTAATGTGTAAATATATATGTAATATGGTCGGCCTAATAACAAAGGGGTCGTATGTGCAAGTGTGAACAACTATATATAAGAGATCATATTTTCATTATTGGGGGAGGTGAATTGTGAAGTATGAAAGGTATTTGGTTATTTGGAGGGGGTTCCCATATTCTTTAAGGAGTTATTGTGTAACTTATCTATCTTGGAGTTGTGCTCCATGCTCACATTCTGTATACGATGTGTACTTATGTTATGTTATGATATTTTTAAGCATTTGGATCATGACAAAAGAATGGAAATCTAAGGTTTTGAATTCACTTCAAGCATTTTAATATGGTTATTGTAAAGAATAGGTGCCCTTTACCTTGGATAGACAATATTTTTTATCAACTAAAAGGAGCAAGGATATTTTCCAAGATTGACCTAAGGTCGGGTTACCATTAGGTGAGAATTAGAGAAGAAGACACCAACAAGATAGCATTTCAGACAAGGGTTGTCCATTATGAGTTTGTGGTGGTGTCATTTGGCCTGAAAAATGCACCATCTAATTTTTTGTGTCTAATGACTGGAGTATTCAAAGACTACTTGGAAAAATTCATCATTGTCTTCTTGGATGATATTCTTATCTACTCCAAGATAGAGGATGAGCATAAGAAACATTTGAGGATGGTGCTATAGGTGTTGAGAGAGAACCAATTGTATGCCAAGCTAAGAAAGTTCACTTTCTATTAAAATCAAATCCATTATTTGGTCCACATCATCTTAGAGGAGGGAATAGTGGTGGACTCTGAGAAAATTGAAGCAATCAAAAGTTGGTTAACGCCAAATAATGTTTCAGAAGTGAGATCATTTATGGGACTAGATAGATATTATAGGAGATTCATTGAAGGTTTCTCCAAAGTCGCACATTCAATCATTTCACTACAGAAGAAGGGAACAAAGTCTGAATGGACTACCATGTGTGAGGAGATTTTTTTATCACTTGAAGGAGTTATTGACTAATGCACCTATTTTAAAGGTTCTGGATCCAAATGAAGAATTTTTTGTGTGCAAAGTTACATGCAAGGAAGGACTTGGTGGAGTCCTTACACAAAATGAGCATGTCATATGTTATGATTCAAGGAAGCTTAAGGAGCATGAAATAAATTATGCTACCAATGATTAAGAGTTGGAAGTCATAGTTCATGCCTAAAAACATGGAGGAACTATCTCATGGGAGAAAAATTTGAGGTGAAGAAAGATCATAGTGGTCTAAAACATTTTTTGAACAACCAACACTGAATTTCAGACAAACTAGATGGCTATAATTTCTTAGTGAATATGAATTTAATATTAATAAAATCAAGGGAAAAGAGAATAAAGAGGTTTATGCACTCAGCAAAAGGGTGCATGAAATGCATGTTATAGCCATGTTGATGTTTAGATTGGTTAATATCCAAATAGCAACCTGTTGAGATCAATTCTCGCTTCTAAAATTTCCCTCCCCTTCTCTATTTTCCCAGTTTCTTTTGTCCATTTCTTTTCCTTCTTCTATACTTACCCAAATTCCCCTTTTATTTTCTCCCTTCTATTCTCCCTTTCTAGTTACTATACTTAGTCATTTTTTCTAAAAACGACGGGTTCACGAAACCTCATCTCCATCAATACTCTCACATCATGAGTCCGACCAACTGCCACATTATCCTATACTTAGTCATTTCTGCAATAGCAAGTTCTCGGGTTCCCATGTTCAGGCTTTCATATCCCATATTTTGTGAGATACATTTTTCATCCAAGAGATCAGTGACCTACATTTTGACTATCAGAATCCCCCAACTCCTAAGTATCTCACCTCTCATATATTGAGTATGATCGATCGCATTACAACACTTAGCCAATATTCAACCTTTCGCAATCACGGGTTCCCGGGTACCCAAGTTGGCGGGTTCACAAAATTCCTAAATCCTAATTGCTCTCGTCCGTCCCCACCACCTTCTCATTTTTCCCAAAATGAATTTAGTATGGTTTAATGTTAATAACTCATCATGGAGGTCATGTAAAGATCGTCATTAATAAGCGAGGGGATCGAGGAGATTTCTTATTAAAACCACATTAAAGAAATATTTGCAAAAGATTATATTATATATCTCAAGCGCTCATTTCAAATATTATCTGAATTAAAAGAACGCTCTTGTCAATTTATGGCAACAGCAGCTCGACATCAGTTCTACGGAGATACTTTGAACATTTTTGGGTGTGAGGACCAGAACTTTCAGTGGTCTAGAGCGTATTCTTACTATTCATCCCCTTCTCCTCGAAAGGAAGTAATTTAGACATATATAATTGCTCATGCATGTTGTGTTCCTGAAGTTTTTGACTACAAGGAACTGGTTGCCTAGCGTGCTAAGAAATATATACCAAGTCAACAGATTATTCAAATTCAATATCATTCTTCTGTCTCACTTTCATCTCAAGTGTTTAGTAAAATGCTAAAACTCCCAGAGCCAACACTCACCTTCAAAGGTGAAGATTGCATGGACTTCTTAAAAAAGCATGACAACGGCCTGGACCTCTTGCCTGAATTTTTGTAGAATCCCGCAACCATCCCTGAAGATATTACCAGGTTGCAGGTCAACTCATTCAAAAACCCCCTTCAGGAAATTGCTTGGTTATTCACCAAAGTGACCGGCCAAGAAAATACCGCAAGTATTTCTCGTATGATTCCTTATATCTTATACTTCACTATCAAGGAGCAAGCCATTTTCGATTGGGGAAAATCGATTTCCATTGAAATATCTTCCCAATTGTCACAATATAAAAAGGATAAGAAATTATTTATGGCCTCTTATTTGGTATTCGTGATAGCACATTGCTATCAATTTCCTAAATTGTTTATCTGGAAGAAGGTGAATTGTGAATTTGACCTAGTGGCCTTTTGGTACCAAGCGTTATGGAGGCACAAAGTGTCCTTGCATTTTTATGAAGTTTTCAACAACTTCGTCTCAGTTTTTAAAGAATTGTTGTTTGGAAAATATAATCCAAGAATGTCTTCCCAGGAAAGTAAATTCATGGATAAAAAGGAAACCTTGGAGCAAATGGAGAATTACAATGTTATTAGGATTTTCGGTTCTAAGGAAAATCCTGCCTTCCTTCTGTGCCATATATCTGACAGAATGTTCATTACATAAGTTGCAAGGAAATATAATTTCTGGTTACACTTTTTTCATGAGAAATGAACAAAGCAATTCATACCCCTGCCTTGGAAAATTGGGGAATTTGAATTCAGAAATATGAACAAAATCGATGAATTTGCAAACCACTTCCACAACCTGAATCTCAAGTATGATGAAAATATAAAAGGGTTTGACCCTAACATCATTTTTGTGGAACATATGTTAACAGTTGGTTTTAGCAATTCATTTATCCACACTATTCTAGGAGAAGAATAAGATAATAACTTGGGCACTCCTATTCACATTGTTGGCAACTTGGAGGCAGTACTCAGTACTTGAATCTTGTTGAACTAAACTTCCTTTTGTTCCTCCTTGAACCAAACTTCCTTTTGTTCCTGAAGTTCTTGAATCTTGTTGTGAAGGCTTGATCATCGTACTTCTTTTGGGGTTTCTCTTTTGCACTGATCCTTGATTCTTCTTTAGCACAGCAAGTCCAAAGTTCTTCAAATGTTGGATACTCCTTCCTTGTGTCCATGCTTGCAGCAAATGCATCCCACGTCTTGAGAAGACCATTGAGTACTATGTTTACCAATTCCTTCTCTAAGATGATCTCTTCAATAGCTTGTATTTAATCTCTTAACTGAGAGATTATCACAAAATATGATGTTATGTTATCCTCATCATTCATCTTCATGTCACTGAGCTCATTCTTCAGACTCATAACTTGTCCAATGTTTTTGACCGAGAAGAGATTTGTTAGGGCATCGTACATCTTCTTTGATGAGTCAAGATGGGAGATGTAGGGTATCAAGTGGTATTTTATAGATTCCACTTTGATACTCATAGCATTGATGTCACCGTCTTTGAACTTTTCTGTAGCTGCAATGTTCTGAGGTTCCTTCTCTTTCCCTTCTTCAAACTCTGGTTCCACGATCTTTCCTTTCACAATATCCAACACTTTATTCTTGGCAAGGATGAGATCAATCCTTGTCTTCCATGCTCTGAAGTTATAGGCTCCATCTAACATGTTCTCTGACTTCATAGAATAAGTCATGGTGCTTTGACTTGGTCAAACCCTAGATTTGACCAGAAACTGAAACTTGACGTCTTGGCATGCTGAGAGTACGAGGAGATGTGCTAGGCTAAGGTGCACTTCTCTATCTGGAGATTAAGTCAATCCCTTCACTTAAGGTTCCTCAACAAGAGGATTAGGTTTTTTGCAACTGCACCAACTAGTAACCCTAGCAGCAGTGTTATGGTGACTGCTCCTGCTAGGAAACCCTAGCAGCAGTTCTTCAATGAGCTTAATATCCTTCTGGCTATGTTTATTTCCAGTGGTTAGACTGAATGAAGGAGTTGTGGTCCCATAACTTGTTAGAATATGAAATATGTGTGCTCGTTTTACCATTGACAATACCCTTGTCACCCAACCATAGGCCGAAGCCACCCTCCGAGCACCTTAACCTTGACAGAGAATCATTCCGGAAGAAAAACCTAGGCTAGATAGCCAAACAAAGGGTAGCACACCTTTCCCCAAGGATAGTGCACCAACAAGAGCTGATCAGATAGTCCAAAACCTATCTAAGAGATAGTCCAAGCCAAACGTGATCTGCTAGCTGCAGCAGCTGCAATGGCAGCTCTCCTCAAACCTGCGCACAACACTCGGCACTGCAGTGCGCACAATACTGGGCACTGTAATTCTGAGACTGCCTGTCAGAATGAGAACTGGCCTCCTATATTTATACTAATTCTGGCTAACTGCCTGAGCCGACTTCTCATTCTAGGTATCTGCATGTTCAGTATATATTATTATTTATGGCTGACTTCTTCTCTTGGAGGTTAATAACCTAATATAAATTATCTTCTTGAGCCGACAAGTCCTCTAGGGTTATTAGCCAACTCATTAGGGTTTCTTCTTGCTTCCCGGAGTATTCTATCCTCATCAGGTTTACACGTGGAGGTAAATACCTCCTGCAGCTACCATAATATCAACACTCATGAGGTTGTCGTTTCGGTCCTAATGGATTCAAGCGTCAACACAACCTCATGAGGATGTGAATCCCCCTACATTTTTATAGAGGTGGTACTCCTCTTTGGCTGAAAGATAATCTTGATACTCTTTGATTAGGGGGAATGATAGACAACAAACCCAAAATCTTTATTACTTTGATTTGTACATGGAATGGTTCTTGATAACCAAATCTTCTCTTTATGTGCAAAAATTAATTTCTTAATAATAAAAAGATTGAATACATGCTTCAATATCATAATATATGTATACTCAACATCATTTATACACCCCTCTAAATCACATGCAAGTAGAGGATACATCCATATCTTTCTTAGACTATTCAAGCATACTATTCTTAGACTATTCAAGCAACAACATTAATCTATGACCCATATCCATGAGTATTAGTCACAACTGACCAATAATTCTCATGATTTGAATAGTTGACCCATCACATGCCACTGACCAATAATCAAATCTATGACCCATATTTCAAGGAAGGTCTTTTTGAAAGGTTGGTCATTCCCTTTTGCTTGACAAATGCTCCAGCCACTTTCATGAGGATGGTGGACGATATCCTGCGACCATTCACCAACACTTTTGTGGTGGTGTATCTAATTGAAATTCTCGTTTACAGCAAGACTTGGACATAATGCTTGCAGTATATTTAGCAGGTTTTGCACACCCTACGGTAGCACAATCTAAACGCCGACTTGGAAAAATTCTCCTTCGGCATGGACAGGGTCCATTACCTGGACTACATCATTGATCATCATGGTGTACATGTGGATCTAGCCAAGATCCAAGTCAACCATGACTAGCCAGCCCCAACCACACTCACTGAGCTTCGAAGCTTCTTGGGTATTGCTAATTTCTACGGCAGGTTCACGTTGGGATTCTCCCATATTGCATGGGCCCTCATCCAAGTAACCAGGGGTGGTGGTAAGGAGAAATTTGTGTGGGGTCGGTCTCAACAACAAGCATTCAATGATTTGAAGCAGTGCTTGTGCCCATCCCCAGTACTTTCACTATCGGACCTAAAACATCCCTTTGAGATCGAGACAGATGATTCAGACTATGTTGTGGGCACCATTCTCACTCAGCACAGCCACCCCGTGGCCTATCATAATGAGAAACTATCAAATGTTGTTTGTAAGTACCCTACTTACGACAAATAAATGTACTCCATTGTGCAAGCTTGTCACCAATGAATACATTACATTCTTTGGAAGGAGACAGTCATCCACATTGATCATAAGCCACTTCAATTCATGCAGACACAAGAAAAATTGTAGAATGAACGCCACTAGAAGTGGCCCACATACTTGTAGGAATTCCACCTCAACATCAAGTATAAAATAGGAAACACTAACCGCGTTGTTGATTGCCTCAGTAGACCGCCAGTCACGGCACTCACCACGATGCTAGACTCTTGCGGCCATGAGACCTCTGGATGGCCCCAACTCTATGAGACAAACCCTGACTTCACCACCACCTACAAAATGTTGGGCGCAAACAAAGTTGTCACTAATTTCCATCTTCAATATGGGTTGATGTATCATCTAGTTCATCTCTGTGTTCCATCAAGCGAGTGAGTGAATTTTATCCGGGAAGCCCACTACATTCAGGTGGTAGGACACTTCGGCATATAAAAGACAGTGGGAATGTTGCAGAAACATTTCTACTGGTCGAAAATTCGAGAGGAAGTCAGCAAGTATATCAGGTCCTGCACTGTCTGCGCTATTTTCAAATCGATCACTAAGAAACAAGTCATGTACACCCCTCTACCTACTCTTGACAGGCCATGGGAATCCATCTCCATGGACTACATGTCGGGCCTCCCATCCACCAAGCGGGGAAATGACTTTGTTTTGTGGTTGCTGATCGTTTTTCTAAGATGGCGATTTTGGTCACCTGCAAGAAGAGCATCACTACATAGGCCACTGCCAAGCTCTTCTTTGAACAAGTCTGGGTACATTTTTGAATCCCACAAACCATTGTCTCAGATTGGGACAGTCGATTTCTCAACACATTCCGGTCGAGCCTCTGGTCACTGTTGGACACCAAGCTCAACAAATCCATGGCCTTCCACCCCCAGATAGATGGCCAAACCGAGGTCGTAAATATAATGATCGTGCATATCCTACGCATGTATAATTCCAAGCACCCTCGCACATGGGATGAGAGTATTCCATATGTCCAGCATAGCTACAACCGAGCCCTGCATAGCTCAACTGGCCACAGCCCCTTTCACGTGGGGTTGGGATTCCAACCATTGGGTCCCATAGATGTTGCACTACCCCTTGTTGTCACCTTGGCCAACTCATCTCCTGATTCAACTGAAGCTGACAAAGCCACCTAGTTCATTGAGCGGATCCAGCACATCTGCCAACAGGTTTAGGAAATCCTACAGAAGTCCAATGACAAGTACAAGCAGTGCCATGATCAACATCGGGTGCCACATAAGTCTCAGGTGGGCAACAAATTTTGGTTGCATTTGCATAAAGAACACCTTATCGGACCCCATCAGAAGCTTTGCCCACTCTGTTATGGGTCGTACACTATCACCAAGGTTGTGGGTGATAATGTTTTTGAGCTCAACGTTCCTCCTTTCCTTGGCATGCACCCAGTGTTCAACATGGATCTTCTTCGACCTTATTTCCCACCGTTATTTGACACCTCAGAGATAGTAGAACAGATGACACCAATAGATCTCAACCCCAAATGCATAAAATAGGAATCCAATGATCATATTTTGGACAAACAGGTCAAGGGCACTCGCCAGCAAAGGATCCAGCTTTATCAAGTTGTCAAAGTAGGGAAGCTCCTGCACCAAGGCAAGTGGCTCACTCGAGGCCAAATTCAGCAGAAATTTCCTCACCTAATGGAGGAACTCAATGCAATGGAGACCATTGCTTCCTAAGGGGGAAGGATTGATCCATATGGATTTCGGTGGCCTCCCACCTATTCCAACTGGCTCATTTTGGCATTTTTCCAGTTCGACAGTTTTTCCTAGTTTTCAGGTCCCTGACTTCCGGGGTCATTTTAAGGCCCTAAACAATGTTTTTAGGGCTCGCCACAGTCTATATATGTAGGGTTTTCCACAAGAAACATTTTTATTCCTTGGATAGACCTTCCCAATGGGCTATCGTGCGCCTAAAATGGAGATCGTATGCAAAAGTTACGACCCCGGGAAGTTGATGTACTAACTTACCCAAATGGGGCCCACATGACTTTTGGCGCTTCATCTCCTAGTGTTAGGTTTTTGGATGTCTATGGTTTTTAGCATTCCTGTTTATTGTAAAACTTCCTTGAGAGACTCATTGTAATGATCTTCTGGTGAATGAGCATAGTCGTCACATCTTTTCTTAGAGATAAGCCGCCATCATTCTAGCAAGCTTGTTTTCCGCTGCATTTTACAGTTTTAGCTTATTTCCTTATTGAACAGAAACCAATTTTATTGTATATCTGTTATTTTGTGTTAAGCATATTTTGATAATAATCTATATTCATTTCGTTCTACTCATAAAATCTAGATCAAAATTGTACCTCAAATCTGCAAAATTGTAAGATTCGCCACGAGCTCAATTTTCCATTGTTGATTCTGAAACTTGGACCTTAGATATTAGGATATGTTATCCTTCTAATGAAATAAGTGGAATTCAATTTGGACCTACCAACCTTCATATATTTTATCTTGAACACTTGTTTGGAACTATATTTTGGATTAGTCACAAGCCCTGACTTCCAACAAGTATAACTTTGTACTTGTAATGAATCGGGATCTGAAACTTATACCCAATATTCTTCTATGTCTTCTAAGAAATTCCTCCAAGTTTCACTCCTTGAACCACCCCAAACAAAATTTATAGTGAAAATGGAAAGATGTCTCGTTTTGAAGAAGAAAAACTCAACTTCCACTAAGTATAACTCCAAACCTGTAATGAGTCAAGACCTTAAATTCATACCCAATATGATTCACTATCTCTTCTGAAACACCTCCAAGTTT
The DNA here is from genome assembly GCA_032191745.1 of Picea mariana. NCBI lineage: Eukaryota > Viridiplantae > Streptophyta > Pinopsida > Pinales > Pinaceae > Picea > Picea mariana. Next base: position 53,436 of record JASDQU010240936.1, read on the forward strand.
CTCTATCTGAATCATTCTAGAAAAAATTTTACATCGAAAATTCCAAGATGACCTTCAATGAAAACCCTAGAACAAATCATCACAAGACTTCATCTTCCCTTGGAATTTTTCCCTTCTTCACTTAATCTTCCCTTGGAAATTCACTCCTCTAGGATGAAATTCACTTCTCTTCCTTGGCTAGGTTGAATTGGTGTGATGCAAATTCAAAAGGATACTCTTCTTATCTATATGAGTCTTCTCCACATGAGGGGGTATGACCAAGGGTCGCAACTTTTGAGTTTCACCTCTTCCTTGAGTATGGTTGACCTTAGGGTATTCTTTACTTTACTTTAGGGGCTTCTTATCTTGGATTTACAAGATTATTCACTTGGATTTAGGGGCTTCTTCACTTGGCTTCTTCAAGGCTCCAGTTTTGTACAACTCAAAGTGGGCATGTGGAAACAACCACATGTTATCTCATCCCATGAGGGCCATTCTTAAAAGCTACGCAATAAGGGGACCACTTTGTATTTATATACACTTGTGTCAAGGATCCTTCAAGGCTTCTTCAAGTGAACACATCATCATCACTTTTAGGGGCTTTGGGGCTTTTCTTTAGGGATTCTTCTAATGTTGACATCAATGAAAACCAATTTTCAAACAATCTCCCCCTTTGGCATTGATGGAAACTTAGTAAAACAACCATGCTCCCCCTGTCTTCGTGCTCTGATCACAATGATTGTATTGTCCTCTTGTCTTCATGTTGAATCCCCTTGTCTTCATGCTTCTATTTTTATTTTTTTCTCTCCCCCTTTGACATCAATGGAAAAGGATAACTCCCCCTGACGGCATTCCCCTTTTTGTTCTTTCAGAAGATTATGGAAATCAATTTGGAGCAGAAATTACTCCCATTTTTTGTCAAAGATACTCAAAGGTATCCCTAGGAAGAGGCTTTGTGAATATGTTTGCAATATTTTATTTTGTCCCAATGTTCTCCAACTTGATATTCTTTTTTATGGCTTGCTCCCGCAGAAAGTGGAACTTAATAGGAATATGTTTGATCTTGGAATGCATCACTGAATTCTTGGAGATGCTTATAGAACTGGTGTTGTCATGGAGTATAGGAATAGGCTCATCATATCTCACTTGTATGTCTTGCAGGGTTTGCTTCATCCAGAAAATATGTGTACAACATGTTTTTGTTGTGATACATTATGCTTATGTTGTGGATAAGAATACTTAAGATTTCTTCTTGATCAACTAGGACACTAAGCAGCCACCTAAGTAGAAATATGCTCCACTTGTACTTATTATGTCATCAATACTTCTTGTCAAATCTGCATCCGTGTAGGTGACCATAGTTAACTCATTTTCTTTCGAATACCATAGCCCAAAATATGTTGTTCCTTTAAGATATATGAAGATCATTTTCGTTGTTAGAACATGGGTTTCCTTTGGTGACACTTTAAATCTTGTGACATGTCCAACTACTTGCATTACATATGGTCTTAAAGTTGTCACATAGAGTAGACTACCAATCATTGGTTTATAGAGTCTTTGATTTTCTTCTTTAGATTCATTACCTTTTCTCAACTTGCAACTGGAAACCATAGGAGTACTCACATGTTTATAGTCTTCCATTTTGAACTTCTTTATCATTTTATTGATGTACTCAGTTTGGGAAATGAAAATATCTAGAGTCCCAAGAAGAAATTCAACTCCCCAAGTAGGGACATTTCAAATTCATTATGCATATCCTTGGAAAACTTCTAACTCAATCTATCATCATCACTTCCAAAGATTATGTCATCAACATACACTTCAATAATAATTATACTACCATAATCCACTTTTATGTAGAGGTCACTATCTACATTTCCCCTTATGAATCCTTTTTGTTGTAAGTACCTGTTGTAACACCCTGTTTCCCCCAGTTTGCAAAAAATAACTGGACTGGCCAGAACTGTGGCAAACTCAGGAATGTGAATATGTGATGTGAATGGACCTTATGGAAGAGGTCAATAAATGTGAATAACATTATGAATTTCTATTGCAGGACTGCTGAGAGGGGATGTGTAGAAAAAGAGACCACGATGGTGGTGGAAGGCACCTGGAAAGGTGGCATTAACTTCCACCGAGAACTAATACCGTATTTGGACTCCACTGGCCCGGAGAACCAAAAGCGGCTCGTTGGCCCCAAATTAAATGCCTCGCAGGCTGGTAGGTGGATGGCTCCTCAGGAATTAATGAGGGATGGGGAGGTGAACTGCCCATCCGTAGAGTCGTCAGACCTGACTAGCGCGAGGGAAATCGCGCCACATGCAACCTCACAAGAGGATAAGGCATGGGGTAGAAGCGATTGGGGGCAGACGCGAGGGGAAGAAGAGAAATCTGGCAATACGCAGAGTGAGTGATAGCAGAGAGGAAGGAGAGTAACCTTTGCTCCTGGTCACTGGCAGATAGAGACGCAGTCTCACAATATCGTGGTCTCAGCTCGGGGGTGGCTACTGGTAAATCCGTTGGGAGTCATTGAGCCTACGGTTGGGTGGAAACGAGCACCCCTCTCAGCAGTTGCTTAACCCCTGGTGTTATTTCTGATAAGTGTGTTGCCTTTGGCATCTTGAATTATATGTATTATGATCATTATGCTCATAAGCGATGAAACTGTGAATGATTTTATTATAAGAATGTCTGTATGGTGTTTTGATCAATACTAGTAGTCGTATATTTGCATGAAAAGACTACATATGGCTTATGACCTCATGAATCGCTATTTATGTGCTTACCGACCTAATTCAGACTACATGTCTGATTCGTGGGAGAAAGGTACCCTTATATGCCTCAGTTAGTAACCTGGGTAAACCTCCCCATAAAGATACCCTCCTTGAAAAGCCCATCAAGAATTGGGAAAGAGAACATGAAGGCGTAAGACCTTAGTAACCCTACACGAAGAGGAACGATCCTCTTGAAAACCTGAGATGACAGCATAAGGAATAAGTATCGAATTGACAGACGAGGTCCCGTCGGGAGATCTGTGGTCACTCACGACCATCAGATCAAAGAAAAAAGCTGGAAGGTTAAGTACCTTATCCCTGATAGGTGTTGATCGATGGACGAGATTCCGTCGGGAAATCTGCAGTCACACCCGACCGTTAGATTGGTCGGAGAAGGTAAGGATGTTAATTGCCTTACCCCTTTATTTTATGTGTCTTCGTGGGCAGCGAAGAATTCGGGATCGTAGATATCCAAGGTCCATGAGAGTATCTGGACCGTTTATTTTTCTACGTCCAGGGAGTCGTGGAAGAATGCACGGGTAGGAGCCAATCTGAGCCATCAGATCTCGGCTAGAAAACCCGATAGTCGTTGGATCTGTCAGGAGTTACCCGAGGGTTAAGACCCCAGTGTATAGGGACGAAAACCCTGGAATAGATCTGATCCATCCGCATGATGGAGGCCACGTGTCATAAGATTACCCATTTCGGAAAATCGAGAATCGTGGAATCGGGAATCCTAATGACGAGAGTTTGGGATTTTCCATGATGAAAACCTTGGAATAGATCTAAGTCGTTCGCATGACGGAGGCCACGTGTCATAAGATTACCCATTTTGGGAAATCGTGAATCGCGAGATCGGGAGTCTTGATGACAAGAGATCAAGACTTTCCATGGTGGAAATCCCGGGATAGATCTAGACCGACCGATTTAAGGAGGCGGCGTGTCAAGAGATTACCCATTTCGAAAATCGGGGATCGGGGATTCGGGAGTTCCGTTGACAAGAAATCGGGCCTTCGCCTTGATAAATCCTGACCCATAATGTCGAGACGTTAGCATGTGGCTAAGTCTCGATGAACGAACGAGATTTCTTTGGGGAATCTCAGGGTCTGTAACGATTGTCCGATGTGAGGAAGAGATGTCGGCTTTAAGCTGATGCGTGAATGTGCATTAAGATAAGTAACGAGCAGATATGGACGGCCAGAGTCCACCCGCCCAGATCTACGGCTGAGATTTCAATCAGGAGCCCCCTTGTTGTTCTACCTTTAGCGGTGGGGGGGGGTCCAGAATCAAACGAGCAACTCTCGAGCGGTCGAGATTAATTCACCTTGATCAACGGTGCTCAGGTGAATTCCAGACCCCCCTTGCCATTCTGCCTTTAATGGGGGGAGGGGGGGGTCCGGAATAGTGTGGCATGTGAAATGGGGCCCCCTCCTGTCCTGTTGACTATCGTTTCGCATTTCCCCTTCTGCCACCTGTACTCCACTTAACCGGGCAACGGGGCCTATTCTCATTGGCTGTTCTCCAGCTCTGTCGGGATTTTTTCCTATTGGTCATTTGCTAACTCTGTAGGGATTTGTCCCTATTGGATGGTCGCTAGCCCTGTCGGGGTTCGGCGGTCGCAAAGTCGAGCGATTCGACATCATTGTAGTGCCGAGGCATGAAATACAAAGAGGCATTGCATTTATTTGAACCATGATCATGACCCGCGATCACATGGGGACAGAGAGAGAGAAAGAGCTAGCTTGCGCTAAGCCTCCGTAGGTAATTCGGGGGCTCTGATTCAGCAGAAATCAACGAAAAATCTGATTGAGGTAGTGGGTATGTGACAAAGTGGTATCAGAGCATGGTTACAACACTTGGCCTGCTTGGGCTCAGGCACGAGCCACGTAAGGAGACATTGTCATCTGCGTTTTCCCCTTAAGAAGAAGGATTGTAGGATGAAACTGTAATCTGGGACATGAACTTCGTTGTCCTATTTTAGTGTTACGATGTCTACCTACTAAAGCAGGTAGAGTCTCTTGCAATTGAGATGGTTGATAGATAAGGATTAAGACCCAAATGAAAAACCCTTGTTATATGGGTATACATGTGAAAATATGAATTTATGCGCAGGTTATAAAAATGTATTTAACTCTTGACTAATAACCAGCGTTTGTCTTTTCACCCAAGCGGACGATCAGCCGCAGGAATTTATAGATGCAGAGAATGGTGACTCCCCAAGAGATGGGAGAAGGCTCCCACAATAAAGATGAGGAATCTGAAAAAAGAAGAGCCATAGGAACCCCTCCAAATCTAGCCAACACTGTGAGGAGTCTCATGGTTGAATTGCAAAGCTGCAAGGCCGACAATGAAAGGATGATGAAAGAACAAGAAAAGAAAACCGAAATTAATGCAGTTTTACTGCAGAGCTTATCTTACCTACAGCGACAAATGCAGCATGAACCTAAGATGCAGAAACATGGTCGTATCAGTGGCCATACTGAGAGGAGCACCTCAAGAAAGGTCCACCCCAAAGGTAAAGGACCAGTACCAGACGATTCCACAGAGAAGGAAGCTGGCGATTCAGAAGGCCTTTCCAGCAGCAGGACCAGTTCCTATTCTTGAAGAAAATAGAAGAAGCAAAAGAATTCCAAGGGTCATAAATTTGAGGAATTCAGAAAGGCCAAACCTCCCTTCTTCGACTGTGAGATAAAGAAGGGAGAGGAAGCCGAGGCCTGGCTACTTGGACTGAAGAAATATTTCAGAGTCCATGATTTTTCAGAGAATTTGAAGGCCTGAGTGGCCACTTTCAATCTGAACGGAAAGGCTTCCATCTGGTGGAAAGACCTTAAGAATATAAAAGGGGTCCGCGAGGAGGACCTGTCTTGGAAACAGTTTTAAAAGTACTTCCGGAAGAAGTGTTTGTCGGAAAGATATTTC
>JASDQU010240936.1:73169-85720 GCA_032191745.1 Picea mariana
GAGGGCAGGTAAATAGGGGTTGTCTAATGGAGGAAAATAGGAGGTTGGGGTAAGAATTAAGTCCCAGTCGTCGGATCTAGTTGATCAATCATCAGTCGTCGATTGAAGCCAAGAAGGAAAGGAATAACTTCATAAATTCGTCACTTCGGTGATATTGGTAGGTAGGAAAGACCTGAATTGTCGAAGGTCAGAGTCGTGAAGCCCCATCAGTTGTTTGATCTAATGAGAAGCGCGGAGGGATCTTTGTCGTTTATCGTGGTCAGTCAACATTGACCACTTCAGTAGTTTTCATTCCGAGAGTTCTAAACTTTGATGAATTGTTACAGTCCGGAGCCTTAGAGCGCCAAAGTCCTAGAATCCTCGTCGATTGTTAGATTGAATGGAGGACTTCGGGAGTGTTTCAAGTTGTCAGATCTAGCAAGGTTGGAAGGATAGTGAAGTTTTGGAGCTTCGAAACCTCACCACTCTGGAGTTCGGTAGTTCGGGAGTATGGGGGTCGTCTAGAGAGAGAATCCCTGAAGCCCGAAGCCCGGAGTTAATCACATTCGTTGGCTATGGGAAGAGTGTGAGTCGTTGATTTCATTCAGTGTTTGACTATCCGAAAGGTAGCATGTGTTAGACCTGGGAAACTTCTGAATCCCGGAGCCCCGAAGTCCCGTATTTGATTGATGACATGGCTTGTACCACATGGAATAGGGTTGTGTGGGGACATGTGTCACCCATATTCAGCACCTTTTAGACCCCGATATGTTCATTTTTTAGTGACACATGGCACACGTGCCACGGGTCCACATCACCCTGGGTGACATCATCGTGTTGTGTCAACTCTAGGAGTATGTGACTCCGAGGGTTTCCAAGTTTCTATTAGTGGAAAGTGTCAAAGCCCGAAGTCATGAAGGCATGCATATCGTCGATCTAGGATCCCTTCAGGATCTCTCTCGACCGTTGGATCAAGCAGGAGGAGCAGGGTAAGTAATTCGAAGGATTATCACTTAGGGGGAATTGAGAGACACGGGAACTAAATGCCCCGGAGCACCAAATTTTCAAATTGGCGAAGAGTCTTCCATATCAACATTTGATTAATTCACAACCATCGTTTTTCATTGAAGCCTCTAGCTGGGGGTGGGGTCATCCATTCAACGGGAGATTGAGTCTCGACTGTATGATTTGTGCCGGTGGAGTTAGTGAAGACTTCGGCGAAGTGTATCTCCATGAGAAATTGGAAGTTAACAACGGAGAACAACCGAAGGTCGAAGTCTGGAGGACTTGGTCCCAGAGTCGGTCTCGTGATAAGGTAAAAAGGACCTGGGAGGTAACCCATCCCTCGGTTATGTTGTTCGTTCAAGATCCCGTGTGGAAGAACATAGAGAGAAGCACTAAGGAAGGATTAAGCCCGTGATTTCGAGCCATGGTCACCTGGGGAAGTGGTTTGAAGGAAGTGCCTGTGCAAAATTGAATTTTGTATCAGCTAATGGATAACATGGAAGTTTTATATGATGCAGACTGATATATAATATGTTCTTTGTGAATTGAGAAGAAAAAGGACATGCAGCATTGTTTTCAAAATTATGTTTGTAATATGCTTAATTCTAACAAAATGGTCACTTGAACATTTTGTAGAATTAAGGGGTTTAAACATATCGGCTCAAAATTCATATTCAAGAAATGGAAGAAGGTGAGCGAGCCTCCAGCCATGATAAAGAGGTCAAAGGTCAGAATATCAGAGTTGGTCATGCAAAGCCAGAATCCAACGGAAAAAAGGGTAGAGGGAAGCAAGAAACATTGATAGACATTGTAAGAAGCATGAAAATAGAAGTGCAAAGCTACAAAGAAGACAATGAGAGGTTGTTAAGAGAACAAAGTCAAATAAATTCTCGAGTCGTGCAGAGCTTAAATCAATTGCAAAGGAAAACAAAGATTGGCTCAAAACAAGAGGAAGAAAGTAGGTATCATGAAAGAAGAGATGATCATGGAAGAGTTGGCTATTCAAGAAGTGCTAGCACAACTCATAGACATCACTCACCTCCCTACTCAGCAAGGAATTTGTATGCATCTGAAGATTCCATAAGTAGTCCAAAGGTGTCTCATGTTAGGCACCAAAGAAGAAGACATGAATTGGACAGTTTGCAAGGAGAGTTGAGGAAGCTTAAGCCACCATCCTTTGATGGTGAAAGAGAAAGGGAAGATGATGTTGAGGAATGGTTGCATGGACTCGGGAGATATTTTCAATTGCATAACTATTCATCAAACCTAGAAGCTAGGATTTCCACCTACCATTTACATGGGAAGGATGTTATATGGTGGGATAAGCTAAAACAAATGGAGAATATTAATGAGAATAGGATCACATAGAAGCAGTTCAAGAAGTATTTTCAGAAGGAGTACCTCTCATAGCACTTCTATGACAAGAAAATGCAGGAGTTATTTGAACTTAGGCTGGGAAGCATGACCATAGAAGAGTATGAAAGGAAGTTCTTGGGGTTGCTAAAGTATGTGGGGTTTATAAAATATGAGAAGGTAAAAGTACATAGGTTTTTAAGTGGATTTCCATCCTTTTATTAAGAGAATATTCAATATGATGAACCCAGGACTTTGACTGAAACCGTCAGGAAGGCTAAGTACCTATATGAGCAAGGAAAAGGTACAGAGTCCATGCAGAAGTCTTGGAAGGATAAGAAGAAGGAGAAGTATGATCATAGGAAGAAGGGATTCAAACCTCCTTTCAACATAAATGAGCCTAATAAAAATCATCAAGACCAGTATGCTAAGGATGAATCCAAGAAAGAAGACTCCTTGGGAAAAAGGGTAAGACCACCAATCCAATGTTGGGGATGCAAAGAAGATCACATGTACAAGGACTTCCCTCACAAAAAGGACAGAGTGAATACCATGCACAACATCCAAGAGGCTACAACAGTAGAAGACATGGGAATAATTTATGCAGCTTTAGATGATTGACAAGCAGAGTACCAATCCAATATAATTGAGGTGGAAGGTAAGATCATAAATCAGCATGTTGTTATTTTAATTGATTCAGGAGAAATTCATTGTTACATTGATCCTAAAATAGTGGATAGTTTACATTTGGAGAAAAGTAAGCTTGCAAAATCAAGTTTGGTCCAACTAGCCACTGGAACCAAAAGGAGAATCCATGATATGGTCAAAGGTTGTTCCATTAGTCTTAATGGTGTGAATACTAGTGTTGATCTAAATATCATACAATTGGGATCTTATGAAATTATAATTGGAATGGATTGGTTGGACAAGCATCATGGTGTCCTAGATTGTCACAGCAAGACATTAACATGCCTTGATGGAGATGGCAAACAGAGCATTGTGAAAGGAGTTACAAGACCCATCTCTACAAGGGATATTTCAGCCTGATAGATGAAGAGATGTTTCAGAAAGGGATGTTAATTGTATGCAACCCATGTGGAGGAGGAAGAAAAGACAAAGGGGCCAAGCCTTGAATATTTCCCAGTACTACAAGAATTTGAATATGTATTCCAAGAAATACCAAGGTTTCCACCAAAAAGGGAGATAGATTTCTCTATTGATTTAGTGCCAGGAGCTGACCCGGTGTCAAAAACACCTTACAGAATGAGCACACCAAAATTAAAAGAATTACAAATGCAGTTGGAAGAATTGTTGAAGAAAGGGTACATACGTCCAATTGTTTCACCTTGGGGAGCACCAGTACTTTTTGTCAAAAAGAAGGATAGAACTTTGAGGTTGTGTATTGACTTTTGATAGCTGAACAAATCCACTATAAAGAACAAGTACCCTCTACCTAGAATTTATGACCTCTTTGATCAACTAAGAGGAGCAAATATATTTTCAAAGATAGACTTGAGATTAGGGTACCATCAGATAAGAATCAAAGAAGAATACATCAATAAGACAACCTTTAGAACCAGGTATGGGCATTATGAATTTGTAGTGGTGCCATTTGGATTGTCTAATGCACCAGTTGTCTTTATGTGCTTAATGAATGGCATATTCAGAAATTACTTGGATAAGTTTTTCATAGTATTCCTGGACGACATACTTGTCTATTCTAAGTCAAAGGAAGAGCATGCACATCACCTAATATTGCTATTACAAGTGCTTAGGGAACATCAGTTGTACGCCAAGCTGAGTAAGTTTTATGTTTACCAAGAATAGATCCATTACTTGGGGCACATTATTTCAGAACAAGCTATAGCAGTAGACCCAGAGAAGATTGAAGCCGTTAGAGGATGGCCGGCGCCTAGGAATGTTTCAGAAGTTAGATATTTTATGGGATTAGATGGTTACTACATAAGATTTATAGCAGAGTTCTCTAAGATTGCTCATGCCATCACTTCCTTGAAAAAAAAGGGAATTAAATTTGAATGGACATCTGAGTGTGAAGAGAGCTTTAATTTTTTTAAAGAATTGCTTACTAGTGCACTTGTTCTAAAGATTGTTGACCCAAATGAAAGTTGTGTGGTATGTACATATGCATGCAAGGAAGGACTCGGTGGAGTCCTCACTCAAAATGGACATGTCATTGGTTATGAGTCCAGAAAGCTTAAAGAACATGAGAAGAATTATGCCACACATGACTTGGATCTTGATGCCATTGTTCACGCATTGAAAATGTGGAGGCATTATCTCATGGGAAAGAGATTTGAATTAAGAACATACCATAGTGGTATGAAGTATCTTTTTGAATAGCCAACTTTGAACGTCAGGAAAACAAGATGGATGGAATTTTCAAGTGAATACGACTTTGACATAAAGCATATCGACTTTGACATAAAGCATATCAAAGGAAAAGAAAATAAAGTTGTTGATTCACTTAGTAGAAGAGTACATCTCATGCATGATACAGTTGTCAATATGCATCAGTCAGACTTGAAGAGCATAATTTTAGATGTTGTGGTTATAGATCACATTACCTATAGATAAAAGAAATCTTACGGCAAGAAAATGTACAACAGAAAATGAAAGAGTATGAGATGAACGAAGATGGATTACTTATGCATAAAAATAGAATTTATGTTCCTAGTTATGGAGAACTCATGAATTTAGTATTAAAAGAAATGCATAATGTTCCATATGTTGGACATCTCAGTTACCAGAAAACAATTGCAACAGTGAGAAGCCAATTCTTTTGGCCGGGAATGAAAAAGGATGTTGTTGATTACATCGTCCGATGTATGGAATGTCAAAGAGTGAAAGTTGAGCATAGGCACCCAGCGGGTTTGCTACAACCCTTACCAAATCTAGAGAACAAATGGGAAGTGGTAACCATTGACTTTATAACAAAATTTCCCAGGAAATAAAGACAAAATGATTCGATCATGGTAGTGTTTGATAAATTGACAAAGGCTACTCATTTTTTTCCTATAAAAACAACTCATACAACAGCTAATATTGCACAAATTTACATGAAAGAGATTGGTAGGTTGCATGGGATACCTAGGACAATTGTCTCGGACAGAGACACAAGGTTTACTTCAAATTTATAGAGGGGATTATTTAAAGGATTTGGTACAAATCTGAACTTTAGCACAGCATATCATCTGCATTCAGATGGAAAAACAGAGAGAGTCAACCTAGTAATGGAATACATGTTGAGGATGTATGCGATGGATAATACATCTAAGTGGGAAGATTACTTGCACTTGGTTGAGTTTGCCTATAATAATGGGTATCAAGCTTCATTGAAAATGATCCCATTTGAAGCATTGTATAGAAGTAAATGAAATACTCCTGTGAGTTGGGACAACCCAGCAAACAAAGTGGTACTTGGGCCAGAATTTCTCAAGGATATGGAAGACCTGATGGTTATGATTAAGCAGAACTTAAAGGCAACTCAATATAGACAGAAAATTTATGTCGATGTGAACGAGACAGCTAGAGAATTTAAAGTGGGGGAGCATGTGTTTTTAAAAGTGAAGCCTAAGAAGAGTTCTTTGAAGTTGGGTAATTGTACAAAGCTAGCAGCCAGATTATGTGGTCCATTTGAGATATTGGACAGAATAGGGCTAGTTGCATACATGTTTGCATTGCTTCCTTCCACGAATGTGCATAATGTGTTTCATGTCTCTTTGCAAAAAAATTTTACATGAGCTAACCATGTTGTTGATTGGCATATGATTCGGGTAGAGACAGAGGGAGACTTTCAGGTCCAGCCAATGCGAATATTGGATAGAAAAGTCAAAATGCTCTGGAATCAAGTTATAGAGTTGGTAAAAGTCTAGTGGACCCGCTACGGTCCTGAAGATGCTACCTGAGAGCATGAATATGCCATGCGGGCGGAGTACTTGCAGCGTTTTGAATAATTTTTTAGATTTTGATCTTCATTTTGTATATGCACTAAGGAAAATGCCAAAATAAAGGGGAGGGGATGTAACACCCCGGGTTTTAAGCCCCATATTAAATATTGTATTTTGTTAAGTTATGAAAGGCCAAAGTGCCTAAACAATTATTAAGAGGCCAATGTACCTAGGAAATGTAATGTTTTGATCATTATTAATATAAAACACATCGTTGGTTGCTAGATGGACAAGGATAAGAGTTATAGGGGGTTATGATTCCACAAGAGGGTATTTATTTTATATTTTATTTACCCATTTTGTTTAATGGAGAATAACAGTTACATGAGCTTCTTGCGGGGGGGATGCCAAGTGGATCCTTAATTCCAAGAATTACATAAACCCGTTTTTTGTCTGTTTGAGGGGTTCTCACTCCCTTTCTCATTCTTGTTCTTTTGTTGGTTGCTTCTCATTCCCTCATTCACTCATTCACTCAATTGCGCATTGTTCACACCTTTCATTGTAATTTCACTCCATTCATTCTACCACCCACTCATATTTCCTCATTCATGTCTTGGATTGGAAAAGGAAAATGAACTTTTGAAGAGCATCCATGGTATTGTTGGTTGTAGGGACTGCTGGTGTATTCCAGCCATGAATCAAGACCTATATGCCTGAGATGATTTGGTCTATGCTCAGTTTTTCTCACAGTTGCGAGTCCTGAGAGTCCCAACATGAAGATTCTGGACCAGCTGCATTGGAGCCCTGGAAGGAGATGGAAAGCCTGAGGGATTGCATGGCAGAGAAGGGGGGGTCCATTCTCTTGGGTTGTGCAGGTTGGGTAGAAGAGAGTTGAGTACTTGTATTGTTGTGGGTGTTGAGAAGCATGTGAGAGCTTGAGTGCTAACTAGTTTTGGAAGTCGAGTGACACTCTAGAACCGTCCTTGTGGATTTATATCCCTAGCTCGGGGGTGACACTATTGCTGAGACTTGGACCAGTAGTGTCTACGGTTGGGTGGAACATCCTTGTTCTGCATCCAGTTGGTGTCTTGTTTTCAAAAAAGATAAGTGCTCTTTGTTATGGTTATTTACCTGTGTATGTTTTTTTTCCGCTACGTATTTAATTATCTTTGAATTTAATGTTCAGAACATGCATGCTTGATGGTTATCATTGTGCATGGCTTAGTTTAAGTTGTGGCATGAATTTTTTTTTTCGCATGTGGTTTTCATGTCTCTTAATTAACTTAGAAGTGATTCGAATTGAGATAACTCACTGTGAAGTGAGTCCCTGGGCTGCAGCGTGCCTCGCCTACAGGTGGTTGGGTGTGTTGTGTTTAGTTTAAGTGGTGTAGCCCGACCTGTGGGGGGGCTAGGTATGTTACACTCCTCACTTGGCTTCTTCACTTGGCTTATTCAATGCTCCATTTATGTATAACTCAAAGTGGGCATGTGTAAACAACCACGTGTTATCTCATCCCATGAGGGCCATGTTGAAAATCTATGCCATAAGGGGACCACTTTGGAGTTATATAGACTTATGTCAAGGATCCTTAAAGGATCTTCAAGGATTCTTGAAGTGGACACATAATAATCACTTTTAGGGTCTTCCGGGATTTACTTTAGGGCTTCTTCTAAGGTTGACATCAATGACAACTAATTTTCCAACAATCTTCTCACAAGAAAAAGGATGAAGTGGTTTTGAACATTTTAGATAACTTTAAATGAGTTATGTGTTCAAAACTGAAAAGAATTTGATGGGCACACTTCAAAAATCTCACACTCAGCAATTCCAAGATCTAAGAAATCATTAAAATTATGCCCCAAAGAAGTTCTTTGTGGAGTTTCATAAAGATATTCAACAATACAAAACATCTCAGCAAACCAAATGACTAAATCTTCGGAAATAAAGCTTGTCGAACACAAGGACTAAATTTCCATGAATCCAATAGAAAATTTTGGCTTACATTTTGCCCATATATATAGTTTTAAATACTCCATGATATTTTATAGAACATGTCTTGGAAGAATACAAGAAGGACACTCAGGAACTCAACCTTACGTTCAGTTTAGAAATGCAAACATAAATCCTTGAGAAAGTGGTATAGAAGAAGAATAAGAATGGAGAATATGGATCTTTGTTTGTTGATCAGTAGCTTCATTGCATGTTGATGGTTGGACCCTTCTATTCTGATCTCTTGATTTCTCGCTTCTAACCTTTACATGGAGCATTTTCTTGCTTTTTAAAATCTACTCTTCTAACTTCTTGAGGTAGTTAGAGTTTTTCTCTTCTTGAATTTTCCATACGCTTTTCTTCTTGAAATAATCACTTTAATTAATGCGTCATTGAAGCCTCATTAATTAATTTTTATCATTAACATTTGTGCCTTGAAGTGGGGTCCATTTCGTATTTAATAAAAATCACTTAACAAGCTTTTATTTTCACATTTTCAAAATGAGTGCCCTTTTTAGAAGTGGACTCTATTTTAATTTTTTGAGCGTGGAATTATATTTCTTAGCCATGGAAACCAATTGAGATACAATATTCATCATCCCAATTTTCCAACGAGTCTTTCTTAGCACAATTTGGAGTTTTTGATTTCAAGATATATGCCTGTGAAGTCGAGGTACCAAGCAGATTTATCAGCAAACCATGGAAACTAAGCTCACTGTAATTTTAATTTATGGGTTATTTATAGCCAATTTAAGCTCTTGAAACTTATTCCATCATCTTCCTCATCAAATTACCTTTCCAACGAGGTATAGTTTGTTGAAAATGGAGGTCGATATCTCAATATATCAGCTCGGGAAGTCAAAGACTCAGCCACCATTGATCAATTTCGTGGGTCAATCGTAGCCCTCAATTTAAATTTGCCTCCTCAATTTAAAATTCAAGTTTTCTTAAAATAGATATCCCACATGCATTTGTGGTGTATATTGAAACTCTTAACATTCTTTTCATGTTGAACATAAAGAGAGTATGGAGATTATCATATTTGACGCTTAAGAAAATTATTGAATTCAATCAAATTTGGATTGCCTAGTCATCATCCACTAAGTGCCCAGTCAACGCCCAACAGTGATTCATAGCCTAGTCAGTGTCCACGGCATCTCCATGTGTCATAATGATATAGGTTTCCATAGTATGCCACGTTTCATAAAATGATTGGTCTACATGTGTCCTCGTGTGATTTGATGTCATGTTTTCCACATGTTGTAGTGCCATAGGATACTACAGGTCTCCACATGTCATGATTTCATTAATTTCCATGTGTCATGGTATCATTGGTTGACATGTGTAATGGTATCATTCATTAGTATAAAACATAGGAAATAATTTAAGTGTGGGAGTGGGAGGATGAGAAGAAAGGGAAGAAAGGATAGAGAGGTGGATGGATGGAGAAAAGGCGGGGGGGTCGTGTGGAGAGATGAGGGTCGCAGAGCACCTTGAGGGTCGAGTGAGGGAGTATGGAGAAGATTAAAAAATAATCTAGGGATAAGAGAACAGAGGTAAGGGAGGAGAAATAAGGAGGGTGAGGAGAAGATTTTGAAAAAAAAAACAAGTATGGTGAATAGGAGAGAGGAATTGGGAGAAACAATTCTAAGTGTGGAATAGAGTATAAGAGAAGAACAAAAGAGGAAGACTTAGTGTGGAAGAGTACAATTATGGAAGAGTGGAGTAATGTAGCTCCAAGAAAATGTCAAGTTCCAAGAAATCATGTTCCAAGAAATTATGAACCAAGACAAGATATTAATCGTGGTTCCAAGAAAAAATTAGTTTTACTGCACATGGAATAAGCGTTCTTTGGGCGGTTAGACAAAAACCTATATATCTTGAGCAAACAAAATCGGATTTTGAATCCACGAAATGCATGACAAAGGTGAGACCAAGGCCTACACCATGAACTTATAATCTTTCAAAATTTTCTTCATTGGTATATTTTTTTAATTAATCCAAGTGTGGGAAATCAAAGTGACCAAATTTTTTATCAACAAGCCATTAGCATGTATTGTTCATATTTAAAAAGAATAATTTTGGAAGTTGTAATGTCAAATAAACATTATGCACAATTTACAAAAGGATTATAGCAGGAAAATATACTACTAAAATCTAAATACTACAGGATGGAAGAGGATGGAATACTCTTGTTTAGGGACAAAGTTTATGTTCCTAACACTCAAAAGTTGAGAAACATAGTTCTAAAATAAATGCACAATGTACCATATGTTGCTCATCCAGGGTACCCAAAGACAATTGCAGCAATAAGAGGCTAGTATTTATGGCTTGGAATGGAGAAATATGTGGTTGATTACATAGTTAGGTGCATGGAATGTGAAAAAGTGAAGACTGAACACAGACATCCAATAGGATTGTTACAATCATTACCCATTCCTGAATGAAAAATGGGGGAAGTTATAATAGATTTTATCACTAAGATACCAAGAATAGCAAGGAAGCGTGATTCCATCATGGTAGTGGTGGAGAAGCTTACAAAGGTTGCACATTTTATTCTGGTAAAGATAACTCACAAGGAAACCAATATTGCATAAATTTATATAAAGGAAGTTGGCAGGCTACATGGTGTACCTAAGGAAATAGTGTCAAATAGAGATACCATGTTCACTTCTAGCTTTTGGAAGGGGTTTTTTAAGGTATTTGGAACTAATTTAAATTCCAATACAACATATCACCTAGATTCAAATGGGAAAACAGAGAGGACCAACCAGATAATTGAAGATATATTGAGAATATATGTAATGGACAAGCCTTCTAGGTGGGAGGACTACCTTCATATAGTTGAGTTTGCTTATAATAATGGGTATCATGCATCATTGAAGATGATCCCATTTGAAACCTTGGATGGAAGAAAATGCAATACACCAATGAGTTGGGATAACCCAGCAAACAGAGCAGTTATTGGGCCAGAATTGCTAAGGGACATGGAAGAGCAGTTGATAAAGATTAGATAGAGTTTAAAGGTTGCACAAGATAGGAAAAAGAGTTATGCAGATAAAAGTAGGACATACGAGGAATTCAAAGTGGGAAAGGGTGTGTTTTTAAAAGTAAAGGCTAAAAGGATCTCGATAAGATTTGGAAGTTTTCCAAAGTTAGAAACAATATATTGTGGGTCATTTCAAGTTCTAGAGAATATAGGATCAGTTGCATACATGTTATTGTCTGCATCCATGAGAATTCATAATGTGTTTCATGTGTCTTTATTGAAGTAATATGCGCCTTATTCTAACCATGTGATTGAATGGACCATGATCCAAGTGGAGCATGAGGGGGACTTCTTGGTGGAGCCACTGCACATCCTGGACTGGAAATTCAAAGTGCTCAGGAACAAATCCATCAGCTTAGTAAAGGTCCAATGGACCTGCTATGGTCCTGAAGATGCCACATGGGAGCATGAGGAGACAATGTGGGAGGAGTACCTACAATTTTTTACAAATTTTGAAGAAAATTGAATGTACAATTGTATATAAGTGTGCAAGGCTTCATTTTGGCAGTTAGAGTTCTTGGAGGCACATCTCGAAGACTTCTTATCCAACCTATATTGGATCCCTAGAAGGGAAATGGTACATCTTGAGGGACTATAGTGAAAAGAAGGGGTTACACTTCCTTGGGTTGTGCAAGTTAAGAGGAATGAAAGATCGTTGGTTGGAATTACTACAAGAGTTGTGAACTTTTGAAAGTAGCAAGTACGATGTTGTAAATTTGTGCATGTATACTGATGTTGTTCAGTGAGGACGGTGCAAATTGTAGGGGGAGGGGAATGTAACATCCCCATTTTTAATCATTGGTTTAGTGATGTATAATGTAAATACGATGTATGGCCACGGGCCAAGTGATGTAATATGTAAACGTTGTATATTAAAACAATAAAATAAATGTATTGTTAGTTGCAGATGGACACAGAAGGAGTCATGAGGGATAAGTTTACACAAGAGAGGGGGTCCAAGTGGGGGAATTATTCATGTGTATTAATCCCAACCCACTTACTAAAATTATTATTTTGTATAAACCTTTTATTTTCCTTTTGAATGTATCAAAGCCCCAATTATTAAATACATGTAAGAGGGTTGATGTGAACAGTCACCTCACATAGTTATTGAGAGCATGGGGCTATGTACAATCAACATTGGGGAATGTCAGAGTCAAGATGCATGGGTGAAAGGGAAATTTGAATGGGTATTGTAGGAAGTTTTTTACAACCATTTTTTGGGACAACAAGAGTGTGTTGAGTGTTGGATCTTGAAGACAGCCAT
>JASDQU010240936.1:85770-122478 GCA_032191745.1 Picea mariana
ATTGTTGGTTGTAGGGACTGTTGGTGTATTCCATCCATGAATCAAGACCTATATGCCTGAGATGATTTGGTCTATGCTCAATTTTTCTCACAGTTGCGAGTCCTGAGAGTCCCAACATGGAGATTCTGGACCAACTGCATTGGAGCCCTGGAAGAGATGGAAAGCCTGAGGGATTGCATGACAGAGAAGGGGGGGTCCATTCTCTTGGGTTGTGCAGGCTGGGTAGAAGAGAG
The DNA here is from genome assembly GCA_032191745.1 of Picea mariana. Classification (NCBI taxonomy): domain Eukaryota; kingdom Viridiplantae; phylum Streptophyta; class Pinopsida; order Pinales; family Pinaceae; genus Picea; species Picea mariana. The sequence continues at coordinate 86,004 of JASDQU010240936.1, forward strand.
TTGGGTACTTGGATTGTTGTGGGTGTTGAGAAGCATGTGAGAGCTTGAGTGCTAACTAGTTTTGGAAGTCGAGTGACACTCTAGAACGATCCTTGTGGATTCATATCCCTAGCTTAGGGGTGACACTATTGTTGAGACTTGGACCAGTAGTGTCTACAGTTGGGTGGAACATCCTTGTTCTGCATCCAGTTGGTGTCTTGTTTTCAAAAAAGATAAGTGCTCTATGTTATGGTTATTTACCTGTGTATGTTTTTTTCCGCTACGTATTTAATTATCTTTGAATCTAATGTTTAGAACATGCATGCTTGATGGTTATCATTATGCATGGCTTAGTTTAAGTTTTGGCATGAATATTTATTTCTGCATGTGGTTTTCATGTCTCTTAATTAACTTAGAAGTGATTCAAAATGAGATAACTCACTGTGAAGTGAGTCCATGGGCTGCAGCGTGCCTCACCTACGGGTGGTTAGGTGTGTTGCGTTCAGTTCAAGTGGTGTAGCCCAGCATGTGGGGGGGCTAGGTACATTACACTCCTCACTTGGCTTATTCAATGCTCCATTTATGTATAACTCAAAGTGGGAATGTGAAAACAATCACATGTTATCTCATCCCATGAGGGCCATGCTAAAAATCTATGCCATAAGGGGACCACTTTGGAGTTATATACACTTATGTCAAGGATACTTAAAGGATCTTCAAGGATTCTTGAAGTGGACACATAATAATCACTTTTAGGGTCTTCCGGGAGGCTTCTTCTAAGGTTGACATCAATGACAACTAATTTTCCAACAATCTTCTCACAAGAAAAAGGATGAAGTGGTTTTGAACATTTTAGAGAACTTTAAATGAGTTATGTGTTCAAAACTAAAAATAATTTGATGGGCACACTTCAAAAATCTCACACTCGGCAATTCCAAGATCTGAGAAATCATTAAAATTATGCCCCAAAGAAGTTCTTTGTGGAGTTTCATAAAGATATTCAACAACACAAAACATCTCAGCAAACCAATTGACTAAATCTTTGGAAATAAAGCTTGTCGAACACAAGGACTAAATTTCCATGAATCCAACAGAAAATTTTGGCTTACATTTTGCCCATATATATAGTTTTAAATACTCCATGATATTTTATAGAACATGTCTTGGAAGAATACAAGAAGGACACTCAGGAACTCAACCTTACGTTCAGTTTAGAAATGCAAACATAAATCCTTGAGAAAGTGGTATAGAAGAAGAATAAGAATGGAGAATATGGATCTTTGTTTATTGATCAGTAGCTTCATTGCATGCTGATGGTTGGACCCTTCTATTCTGATCTCTTTATTTCTTGCTTCTAACCTTTACATGGAGCATTTTATTGCTTTTTAAAATCTACTCTTCTAACTTCTTGAGGTAGTTAGAGTTTTTCTCTTCTTGAATTTTCCATACGCTTTTCTTTTTGAAATAATCACTTTAATTAACGTGTCATTGAAGCCTCATTAATTCATTTTTATCATTAACATTTGTGCCTCGAAGTGGGGTCCATTTCGTATTTAATAAAAATCACTTAGCAAGCTTTTATTTTCACATTTTCAAAATGAGTGCCCTTTTTAGAAGTGGATTCTATTTTAATTTTTTGAGTGTGGAATTATATTTATTAGCCATGGAAACCAATTGAGATGCAATATTCATCATCCCAATTTTCCAACGAGTCTTTCTTAGCACAATTTGGAGTTTTTGATTTCAAGATATATGCCCGTGAAGTCGAGGTACCAAGCAGATTTATCAACAAACCATGGAAACTAAGCTCATTGTAATTTTAATTTATGGGCAATTTATAGCCAATTTCAGCTCTTGAAACTTTTTCCATCATATTCCTCATCAAATTACCTTTCCAACGAGGTATAGTTTGTTGAAAATGGAGGTCGAGATCTCAAGATATCAGCTCGGGAAGTCAAAGATTCAGCCACCATTGATCAATTTCGTGGGTCAATCGTAGCCCTCAATTTAAATTTCCCTCCTCAATTTAAAATTCAAGTTTTCTTAAAATAGATATCCCACTTGCATTTGTGGTGTATATTGAAACTCTTAACATGCTTTTCATGTTGAACATAAAGAGAGTATGGAGATTATCAGATTTGACGCTTAAAAAAATTCATGAATTCAATAAAATTTGGATTGCCTAGTCATCATCCACTAAGCGCGCAACACCCAATAGTGATTCATAGCCTAGTCAGTGTCCACACCATCTCCATGTATCATAATGATATAGGTTTCCATAGTATTCCACGTTTCATAAAATGATTGGTCTACATGTGTCCTCGTGTGATTGGATGTCATGTTTTCCACATGTTGTAGTGCCATAGGATACTACAGGTCTCCACATGTCATGATTTCATTCACTGCCATGTGTCATGGTCTCATTGGTTTACATGTGTAATGGTATCATTCATTAGTAGAAAACATAGGAAATAATTTAAGTGTGGGAGTGGGAGGATGAGAAGAAAGGGAAGAAAGGATAGAGAGGTGGATGGATGGAGAAAAGGGGGGGGGGGCTCATATGGAGAGATGAGGGTCACAGAGCACCTTGAGGGTCGAGTGAGGGAGTATGGAGAAGATTAAAAAATAATCTAGGGATAAGAGAACGGAGGTAAGGGAGGTGATGGAGGAGAGATAAGGAGGGTGAGGAGAAGATTTTGAAGAAAAACCAAGTATGGTGAATAGGAGAGAGGAGTTGGGAGAAACAATTCTAAGTGTGGAATAGAGTATAAGAAAGGAACAAAAGAGGAACACTTAGTGTGGAAGAGTACAATTATGGAAGAGTGGAGAAGAGTGGAGTAATGTAGCTCCAAGAAAATGTCAAGTTCCAAGAAATCATGTTCCAAGAAATTATGAACCAAGACAAGATATTAATCGTGGTTCCAAGAAAAAATTAGTTTTAATACACATGGAATAAGTGTTCTTTGGGCGGTTAGACAAAAACCTATATATCTTGAGCAAAAAAACTCAGATTTTGAATCCACAAAATGCATAACAAAGGTGAGACCAAGGTCTACTCCATGAACTTATAATCTTTCGAAATTTTCTTCATTGGTATATTTTTTTAATTAATCCAAGTGTGGGAAATCAAAGTGACCAAATTTTTAATCAAAAAGCCATTAACATGTATTGTTCATATTTAAAAAGAATAATTTTGGAAGTTGTAACGTCAAATCAACATTATGCACAATTTACAAAAGGCTTATAGTAGGAAAATATACTGCTAAAATCTAAATACTACAGGATGGAAGAAGATGGAATACTCTTGTTTAGGGACAAAGTTTATGTTCCTAACACTCAAAAGTTGAGAAACATAGTTCTAAGAGAAATGCACAATGTACCATATGTTGCTCATCCAGGGTACCAAAAGACAATTGCAGCAATAAGAGGCTAGTATTTATGGCTTGGAATGAAGAAAAATGTGGTTGATTACATAGTTAGGTGCATGGAATGTCAAAAAGTGAAGACTGAACACAGACATCCAATAGGATTGTTACAATCATTACCCATTCTTGAATGAAAAAAGGGGGAAGTTATAATAGATTTTATCACTAAGATACCAAGAATAGAAAGGAAGCATGATTCCATCATGGTAGTGGTGGACAAGCTTACAAAGGCTGCACATTTTATTCCGGTAAAGATAACTCACAAGGAAACCAATATTGCATAAATTTATATAAAGGAAGTTGGCAGGCTACATGGTGTGCCTAAGGAAATAGTGTCAAATAGACATACCATGTTCACTTATAGATTTTGGAAGGGATTTTTTAAGGGATTTGGAACTAATTTAAATTCCAATACAACATATCACCTAGATTCAAATGGGAAAACAAAGAGGACCAACTAGATAATTGAAGATATGTTGAGAATATAGTAATGGACAAGACTTCTAGGTGGGAGGACTACCTTCATATAGTTGACTTTGCTTATAATAGTGGGTATCATGCATCATTGAAGATGATCCCATTTGAAACCTTGGATGGAAGAAAATGAAATACACCAATGAGTTGGGATAACCCAACAAACAGAGCAGTTATTGGGCCAGAATTGCTAAGGGACATGGAAGAGCAAATGATAAAGATTAGATAGAATTTAAAGGTTGCACGAGATAGGAAAAAGAGTTATGCAGATAAAAGTAGGACATACAAGGAATTCAAAGTGGGAAAGGGTGTGTTTTTAAAAGTAAAGGCTAAAAGGATCTCAATAAGATTGGGAAGTTTTCCAAAGTTAGAAACAATATATTGTGGGTCGTTTCAAGTTCTAGAGAATATAGGATCGGTTGCATACATGTTATTGTCTGCATCCATGAGAATTCATAATGTGTTTCATGTGTCTTTATTGAAGTAATGTGTGCCTTATCCTAACCATGTGATTGAATGGACCGTGATCCAAGTGGAGCATGAGGGGGACTTCTTGGTGGAGCCACTGCACATCCTGAACTGGAAATTCAAAGTGCTCAGGAACAAATCCATCAGCTTAGTAAAGGTCCAATGGACCTGCTACGGTCCTGAAGATGCCACCTGGGAGCATGAGGAGACCATGCGGGAGGAGTACCTACAATTTTTTACAAATTTTGAAGAAAATTGAATGTACAATTGTATATAAGTATGAAAGGCTTCATTTTGGCAGCTAGAGTTCTTGGAGGCACATCTCGAAGACTTCCTATCCAACCTATAATGGATCCCTAGAAGGGAAGTGGTACATCTTGAGGGACTATAGTGCAAAGAAGGGGTTACACTTCTTTAGGTTGTGCGGGTTAAGAGGAACGAGAGATTGTTGGTTGGAATTACTACAAGAGTTGTGAACTTTTAAAAGTAGCAAGTACTATGTTGTAAATTTGTGCATGTATACTGATGTTGTTCAATGAGGACGGTGCAAATTGTAGGGGGAGGGGAATGGAACATCCCCATTTTTAATAATTGGTTTAGTGATGTATAATGTAAATACGATGTATGGCCACAGGCCAAGTGATGTAATATGTAAACATTGTATATCAAAATAATAAAATAAATGTATTGTTAGTTGCAGATGGACACAGAAGGAGTCATGAGGGATAAGTTTACATAAGAGAGGGGGTCCAAGGGGGGGAATTATTCATGTGTATTAATCCCAACCCACTTACTAAAATTATTATTTTGTATGAACCTTTTATTTTCCTTTTGAATGTATCAAAGCCCCAATTATTAAATGCATGTAAGAGGGTTAATGTGAAAAGTCACCTCACATAGTTATTGAGAGCATGGGGCTATGTACAATCAACATTGGGGAATGTCAGAGTCAAGATGCATGGGTGAAAGGGAAATTTGAATGGGTATTGTAGGAAGTTTTTTACAACCATTTTTTGGGACAACAAGAGTGTGTTGAGTGTTGGATCTTGAAGACAGCCATAGTGGGGTTTGTGGGTAGCTTGTGGGAGTTGTAATTGCATGAAGAAGTAGATTCTTAGGCATGTAGAATAGATTTTTGTGTAATATATTACCACGAAGAAAATGAGTTGGTGCTGAGAGTTTCTTGTTGTGGTTGTAAGTCCCTAGAGTTCCCTGCAAGAGAGATTCCTATCCAATATGTGTTGGATCCCTAGAGGGAAGGGGGATAACCTGAGGGACTATGTAGTAGAGAATGGGATCCCATTCCTTGGGTTGTGCAGGTTAAGGGGAAGAGTTTTGGTGGATTTTGATGGTTATAGGAAATTATTTTGTTGTGAGTGGACAGTAGACACCCTTAGGAGACACCCTTTCTTATGGATTCCTAGCCCCATCTTGGGGGTGATTTGTTGTTGAGAATTGGAGCAACAAATTTATAGTTGGGTGGACCGTTCATCCTCTGCATTTGGATGCACATTTGTTGATAAAGATAAGTTTTTTATCTTTGTTCTTTGTTTTTATTTATGGATTTAAATTTTTGTGCATAAACTCTATGTTATTGAGTATTTATATGATGTTGTGTGTATGTTTAAATAGTTGTATTCATGTTTATTAAAAATGTTATTAGAAGAATGGGAAATTTTAACATTTCTACATGCATTTTAATTTAGTGGTATCAAGAAATTTTTGTTGGGCTTAGTAGCAGGGTGATACACTATAGAATTTGGGTGAATCGTTTTAGAAAAAATGGGAATTGGTGATTTTGTTTTTGGAAAAAACATGAAAAATTAGCCTATGGGTGAAATTTATCCCCTAAAATTTTACATATTCATCTCACTGGTGAGAAATGGGAGGAGGGAATTCTCATGATATGCAGTAGTATGGTGGTGGAGGGAATTCTCATGATATGCAATGGTATGGAAATGGGGGGCATTCTCATGATACATGGTGGACCATTGCAGGGTGTTCTCATGATCCATGGTGAGCTGGTAGTAGAGGCAATTCTCATTATATGTAGTGGTGATGGAGTCTTGATGAAATGTCATGGCTAGGCCTCCCTTGAAGAATTGGTCTATAATCGAAAATAGAAACAACTGTGTGGGGGATTTTACCTAAGGTCTATGAAACAATGAAGTTTGTAAATCCTTGGAAGCTTGTTGAGGGGCTAGAGTCACAGGTTGAGAGTAGTCATGTAGAGAGGGAGGGGTCAATGGTGTTATCCATATTTGGCACTTTACTCATATGTTCAGTATAGAAAGAACGGACTTCAATGGCTTGTATTGTAGGGAGGAGGATCCATGCTCTATCATGTAGTAGGATCCATGCTTTGGTGTAGAATATAAGGGATACCTATAAATCTAGGCTCTCATTAGTGTTAAAGGAAGAGTTAGAAGGCATTGAAGAAAGAGTTAGAGAAAAATAGGTATGCACTCCAAATGACCAGGTGTATGAGGAGATCTTCCCCTTGATTATGGACTTAGGAACTTCTCACGGACATGACAGGAAATCATTGAAATTTGTGGACTTGTTTTGGCATACAAATATTTGTATAGCTTCCAATGTGGAAGATCGTCTTGCTCAGAAGGAGGAGACCCTCAAATTGATTAAACACCAACATGCAGAGGTAATGGATATCGACATCGGTTGAAGGAGAGATATAATACCCTCATTACATAAATGTGGTTCAAAAACTACTAGTGAGGACAAAGTTGGGGAAATGGACAATCAAAAGGTGAAGGAATCTTACTTCAACACCGCCAGAGGAGGCTCCCAAGGACTACTACAACCTCATAAATGTGGGCTCAATATCTTCTTGAAAGGGTTAATGGAAATTCTCCTAGGTTTCTATAATATTCATGATAGTCTATAGTTTGATTTATAATATAAATCCTTCTAAAAACTCAAGAAGATATGTAGTTAATTGTAAACTCTTTTTAGCTTCAAAAATTCACCTCTACTAGGGTAGCTTATATAAGCATAGACAATTGTTCTCTACACATGAAGTATCCATGCTATCCTTGGAAGCAAGCCACAACTCAAACTATTTGTATCATTTTTTGTATAATATAAATAGATCACACTAGCTTACAAAAAAAAATAGCCCATATAACACTTATGGTACATATGCTCATAAACCCCAAGGTACTCAAGCTAATAACCAATATAATCAATATAACACATAATCCTCATGCAAATAATCCACACAATCCCTTTGCTAATAACCCTTGTAACCTTTATAATCCTTATAAGCCTTTTGATCCCATACTAATAACCATGATAACTCCTATATGTCATGTGATCCCCATTCTAACAACCTTTATATTCACTATGGTCATCATGTTAATAATATCTATGGTCCTTATTCTACTAATAACTCATGTGACCTTCATTTTAATAACTCATATGGTCCCCATGCTAATACTCCTATATGCCCTATGTTCATCATGCTAATAAGTCATGTATTCCCCATATCCCCTATGGTCCACGTGTTGATAACTCCTATAAACCTTATAACCCTTATGGTACCTATGGTAATAATAACTCCTATAAATCATATAACCCTTATGGAACCTATGATAATAATAACTCCTATAAACCCTACAACCCTTATGGTATCTATGATAATAATCTATATGGCTCCTTTGTTAATAACCCTTACAATTGCTATGGTCCTCGTGATATTAATCTTTATGGGTTCCTACATTAATAACTCCTATAACTCGTATGCTACATATACCAATAACCCTCGTGGTTCCTATGTTAACAATCCATGTAACCCTTATAAACCTTATGGTCCCCAAGCTAATAAGCATTATAACCCCTATAATACATATGGTTCTTGTGCTAATAAATCATATAACATTTCTGAATGTCATGCTAGTAAACCCTATACCCCTATAACCCCCATGGTTCCCACGCTAATAATATCTATAAACCTTATGGATGTCATGTTAATAAACCCCATATGACCCCCATGGTCCCTTTTTTATTAACCATTATGCTCCACATGTTAGTAACCCCTATGGCCACTATGCCACTAAACCATATGGTTCCCTTACAAACAACCTCTATAAATCTTATATCCTTTATGGTTCCCATTCTAATAATTGTTATAACCTCTATGGTTGTTGTGATAATAGACTTTGCAATCCCTTTGCTAATAACTCATATGGTCCTTGTGCTAATAACCCTTATGGTATCCATGTTAATAATCATTATGGTCCCCATACTAGTAATTTTTATAAACCCTATAATCCTTTTGATCCCCATGATAATAACCTTTATAATCGATATGGTCAAGTGATGTTAATAACCCATGATTTCCTCATACTAATAATTGGTTTATTGTCCTTGTACTAATAACCCCTATGATATCTATGCTAATAACTCTTAGAACCCCTATAGTATTTGTTTTGATAAGATCTATAACTGATCTGGATTTAGGAGCGGAACGAACTGATTCACAGACTGAATACAATAAACACAGAGATATAAAGAACATAGATATCCAGTGAACAATATCTTTTATTGAATAAATGAAATAGGCTGAAACTGTAAAACTGCAGAACTGAAACACTTGCTCGAATGGTGGTAGCTATCTTTGAGAAGAGATGTGGTTGCTATGCGCATCCGTTTGAGCAAAATCGTTACAATGAGTCTCCAGAGGCCTTTTTGATTTTACTCATGAATTCCAAAACCCTAGACATCCAAAAACCTAACCATGGGTGGTGAAACACCAAAATTCTTGTGGGGCCCTATGGGTAAGTTGGTATCTCAACTTCCCGGGGTCGTAACTTTTGCATACGACCTCCATTTTAGGCGTGTGATAACCAGTTGGAAAGGTATTTCAAAGAACTACACATTATGCCATAAAACTATAAATCCATCTACAGTTTGACTGTGGCGAGCCAAAAAACATCGTTTAGGGCTTCAAAACGGCCCTGGAAGTACAACAAGATGTGTTGACATTAAAACATACAAAATAAGCCAGTTGGATTAGGTGAGAGGCCACCAATATCCACCTGGAAGATGTGTAGAGCTTCAGACATCCCCAGAAGTGTAGAACCCACAATTACAAAGGAGTACAGAAGAACGTGTTGAACTAAAAACGGACAAGAGCAACTAGTTGGAATAAGTTGGTGGCCACCAATATCCACCTGGATCAATACTCCCCCCTTAGGAAGCAATGGTCTCCACTACATTGATTTCCCACATCAGCTGAGGAAACTTCTGCTAGATTTCTCCCCTGGTGAGCCACTTTCCTTGGTGTAGGAGTTTCCCTGCCTTGACAACCAAATAAAGTCAGATATGTTGTTGGCAAGTGCCCTTGACCTGTGTGTCCACTATCTGATCAATGGATGTTTGTTCCATGCAGTCAGGGTTGAGCTTTTTTTGTGTCAGTTGTTTAGTGATCTCTGAGGTATCCAATAATGGTGGAAAATATGGTCGTAGGAGGTCCACATTGAACACCGGGTGCAGGCCAAGGAAGGGTGGAGTGTTGAGCTCAAAATCATTGCTACCCATAGCCTTGGTGATAGTGTAAGGCACATACAGAAGTGGGCAAAGATTTCAATGGGGCCCTGTGAGACGCTCCTTCTACAAATGTAACTAGACTTTGTCTCCAACCTAAAACTGGTGCAGTACCATGTGTTTATCATGGCGTTGCTTGTACTTAGCATTAGATTTCTGTGAAATCTCATGGACCTATTGGAGGATGTGTTGAATCCGCTTAAAGAATCTGCTAGCTTTGTCGATCTCAAAATGAACATGGGAACAGTTTTTCTATGTGGTGGAAATAGGTAGTGCAACATCAATGGGACCCAAGGGTTGGAATCTCAACCCCACCTGAAATGGGTTATGGTCAGTGGATCTATGGAGAGCCATGTTGTAATTGTGTTGAACATATGGGAGACTCTCATCCCATGTACATGGATGATTAGAGTTGTACATGCGCAGGATGTGCACAATCATCTGATTGACGACCTCTATTTAGTCGTGTATTTGGGGGTGGAAAGTAGTGTCTTTAGTGAGCTCGGTGTCCAACAGTGACTAGAGACTCGATGAAAATGTGTTGACGAACTTGTTGCCCCGGTTGGAGATGATGGTCTGTGGTATCCCAAAATGGACCCACACTCGTTCTAAGAAGAGCTTGCAGTATCTTCCACTGTGATATTCTTCTTGTAGGCTGTGAGGATGGCCATCTTCAAAAACTGATCAATGACCACAAATACCCAATAATTTCCTTGCTTGGTGGACGAAAGGCCAAACATGTAATCCATTGAGATGGATTCCCAAGGTTTCTCGTGAGTAGGAAGAGGGGTGTATAAGCTTGCTTCTTGATGGCTATCTTGGAAATGGTACAAGCAGTGCAAGATCTAATATACTTGTTGACGTCCTGTCGAAGTTTTGGCCAATAAAAATGTTTCTGAAGAACGGCCATAGTTTTCTCCACGCCAAAATGTCCTTCCATCTGACTATAGTGGGCTTCCAAAATCATCTTTGCACGCTCGCTTGTAGGAACATAGAGATGGCCCAGATGGCATAATAGTCCATGCTAAATGTGAAAATCTATGACAGACACACTTGAACCCAAGAGATGATAGGTGGTGGTGAATTCTGGATCTTGTTGATAAAGTCGGGGCCACTCAAATGCCCTATGTCCACAGGAATGGAGCACAGTGGTGAGTGCAGACAAGGGAGGTCGACTAAGGCAGTCATCGACACGATTTGATATCCTTGTCTTATACTTGATGTTGAGATGGAAATGTTGTAGGTAGGTGGACCACTTCTAGAGGCTTGTGATCAGTGTCGATGATCGTCTCCTTTCCCAGAATGTAATGTTTCCATTGATGACAAGTTTGTACAATGGAATACATTTCCTTGTCATAGGTGGGGTATTTCCAGACAAAATCTGAGAGGGTCTCACTATGGTATGTCATCGGATGACCATGTTGAATGAGAATTGTGCCTATAGCATAGTCAGATGCATTAGTCTCAATCTCGAATGATTGTTGCATATTAGGCAAGGAGAGTACTGGAGTTGAGCACAAGTGATGCTTTAGATCATCGAATGCTCATTGTTGTTCCTTCCCACACACGAACGTTTCTCTGCCACCACCCTTGGTCACCTGGATGAGGGCCCATGCAATATGGGAGAATCCAAACATGAATCGTTGGTAGAAGTTGGCCAGTCCCAAGAAGCTCTGAAGCTCGATTAATGTGGTCGGGGTTGGCCAGTCACAGATGACTTGGATCTTAACTGGAACAACATGTACCCCATGCTCATCAACAATGTATCCCAAGTATTTGACTTTGTTCATGCCAAAATATCATTTTTCCAAGTTGGCATATAGCTTGTGTTGTCGTAGAGTGCTCAAAACTTATTGAATATGCCACATGTGCTCCTCCCAAGTTCTGTTGAAGATGAGGATGTCATCCAAATATACCACCACAAAAGAGTTGGTGAAGGGTCTCAATACATCATCCATCAACCTCATGAAAGTGGTTGATGCATTTTTTAAGCCAAAGGGCATGACCATCCATTAGAAGAGACGTTCTTTAGATTTGAAGGTTGTCTTCCATACATCAGTTGGTTCGATGGGAACCTGGTGGTAGCCAAAATTTAGGTCAATCTTGTTGAAGAACTTTCCCCCCTTGAGTTTGTCAAGAAGGTCATCAATCCTGGGAATTGGGTACTGGTTCTTGACTATGATTTTGTTTAAGGCTTTGTAATCAATACAAAGTCACCAAGTCTCATCCTTCTTCTGCACTAGTACAATAGGTCTTTTACAAGGGGAGGATTTGCGTCTGATGTGCCCCTTTTGAAGAAGCTCTTGGATCTGACGTCTGATTTCGTCATTTTCCATCAGTGAGTGATGATAGACTTGTCAATTAGGTAGGGGTACACCAGGGGTCAGATCAATCGAATGCTTGACTTGGCAGTGTGTCGGTACCTCGGTGGGTGAGGAGACGATGTTTATTTATTCTTCCATGATCTCGTCCACTTGTTTCTACTGCAAAGACAGGCTTTGTGTAGAGGCCATAGATGTGGCGACGACCTTCTTCTTACTGTGAGCATGGATTACAAAGAAGATGAACTTCCTGGTTTGTGAAATGACCTTACTGCATTTCTTAGCAAAGATTAAAAGAAATAGAAGTAGGCGGCGCTACCTCTGGTATCATGTACAATTGTCTACCCAAAGTAATAATAACACTGCGAGGTCTAGACTCATACACGGCATGACGCTTCCACAAATATGATTTTCCTAAAAACATCACAAGCTTCAAGGGGAGAAATATCACACGATACCTCATCTTTGAAAGGCTTGATGTCATAGGGAAGACGATACTGTTGGCTGACACGGAGATATCTCCCTTGGCGAAGCCAACTGATGGTGTAGGGCTACGGGTGCAGTGTCATCGGTAGGTCCATCCACTCGATGACTTATGCTGACATCAGGTTATTCTGACTACCGCTATCAACAATGAAATGAAGTGGAGCCCCTTTTACCCACCTCTGGGAGTGAAAGAGGCGTTCCCCTTCCTTTGGTTCTTCTGGTTCGCTTGGTTGGACTTTGGTGGTAGCGATGGTGACACTAGGTTTAGCATTGATAATCCTCTTCCCTCCTTCTGGATTTGATCCAAAATCAGAATCGTCTTATGACTTGGAAGCCTTCATCTCGGCCACGAGTGACTGCTTGGAGCGACATTCTTTAGTGTTGTGCCAAGAGATTTTATGGTACTCACACCATTTTCTCGTGTCTTTCTTTGTCTTCTCATTGCCCTTCTTGTGTTGTGGCTTGGACTGTTTGTCCTGAGAGTGGCCATCTCATCTCGGTCCCTTGTTGTGTGGGTTGGGGCTGCCTTTTTCCTGCTTTGGCTGTGAGGAGTTTGCAGATCCAAACTCTCACCTCTTCTGCTTAAATTTATGCTCGATCTTGACAGTGTATCTATAAGTAGTGCCCAATGAGGCAATGTCCAGAAACTCCATTTTTGTTTGAATGTATCTATGCAAACAGCCGCGGTATTTGAGCACCAAATTTCTCTTAGAGTCTTTGATACCCAATTTGGTGCATAGGGTATGGAAAATATAGGTGAAATCTAGCACTGCATGGTCCCTTTCTTGACGCAGGGTGGTCCATCTGGTGTATTGGTCCACGTAGTTTCCAACAGGGTAGTATTGTTCTTTAACGGCATCTCGGAAGGAATCCCATGTAGGGTCAACCACAAATATTGCAGATTCCTCTACGGCCCTTTGCTCAAAATAAGTATCCCACCAGTCCTTGACATGGGGGATGGCCTTGAGGAGTGCAAAAGTAATATTTTCCCTATCGGAAAAATTGTGGAACAAAAAATACCCTTCGAGCAAATTCAACCATTTATCTACAGCATCTGCATCTATCAGTCCTTCAAATAATGGAATATCAAAATTTACATGTACCTTGAAGGGGGTTGCATGGCCGATTATTGAAGATGCTTCTCTTGTGGGCATTTGTCAAAGGATCTGCACAAAGTTGTCCATCATTTCGTTCCTTTGTCGCTTGAGGGCTTCCTCGAGAAAAATTTTAATAGGATCTCCTACTCCGCCATCTTTCTTTTCGTCCCCCATGGGTTGTTGTCGGGCTCCGCGTTAACGATCTTGCAATGGCTTGATTGGTTCGAGTCCCAACTTCTTGTACCCAGATCTTGCCAGGGACATGCACGAAGAAAATTAAATGAAGACCAGACCGCTTTGATACCACTAATCAATGGGACCCAAGGGTTGGAATCTTATCCCCACCTAAAATGGGTTATGGTCGGTGGAGCTATGGAGAGCCATGTTGTAATTGTGTTGAACATATGGGAGACTCTCATACCATGTACATGGATGATTAGAGTTGTACATGCGCAGGATGTGCACAATCATCTGATTGACGACCTCTGTTTAGTTGTCTATTTGGGGCTGGAAAGCAATGGCTTTAGTGAGCTCGGTGTCCAATAGTGACTAGAGACTCGACGAAAATGTGTTGACGAACCTATTGCCCCGGCCAGAGATGATGGTCTGTGGTATCCCAAAATGGACCCACACTCATTCTAAGAAGAGCTTGGCAGTATCTGTCGTTGTGATATTCTTCTTGTAGGTTGTGAGGATGGCCATCTTTGAAAAATAATCAATGACCAAAAATACCCAGTCATTTCCTTGCTTGGTGGACGAAAGGCCAGACATGTAATCCATTGAGATGGATTCCCAAGGTTTCTCGTGAGTAAGAAGAGGGGTGTATAAGCCTTGCTTCTTGATGGCTATCTTGGCAATGGTACAAGCAGTGCAAGATCTAATATACTTGTTGACGTCCTATCGAAGTTTTGGCCAATAAAAATGTTTCTGAAGAACGGCCACAGTTTTCTCCACACCAAAATGTCCTTCCTTCTGACTATAGTGGGCTTCCAAAATCATCTTTGCACGCTCGCTTGTAGGAACACAGAGATGGCCCAGATGGCATAATAGTCCATCCTAAATGTGAAAATTTGTGAAAGGCATGCTTGAACCCAAGAGATGATAGGTGGTGGTGAAGTCTGGATCTTGTTGATAAAGTTGGGGCCACTCAGATGCCTCATGTCCATAGGAATGGAGCACAGTGGTGAGTACAGCTAAGGGAGGTCGACTGAGGCAGTCATCGACATGATTTGATATCCCTGTCTTATACTTGATGTTGATATGGAAATGTTGCAGGTAAGTGGACCACTTCTAGAGGCTTGTGATCAGTGTCGATGATCGTCTCCTTTCCCAGAATGTAATGTTTCCATTGACGACAGGCTTGTACAATGGAATACATTTCCTTGTCATAGGTGGGCTATTTCCAAACAGAATATGAGAGGGTATCACTATGGTATGTCATCAGATGACCATGTTGAATGAGAATTGCACCTACAACATAGTCAGATGCATCAGTCTCAGTCTCAAATGATTGTTGCATATCAGGCAATGAGAGTACTGGAGCTGAGCACAAGTGTTGCTTCAGATCATCAAATGCTCATTTTTGTTCCTTCCCACACACGAACGTTTCTCTTCCACCGCCCTTGGTCACCTAGCTGAGGGCCCATGCAATATGGGAGAATCCAAACACGAACCATCGGTAGAAGTTGGTCAGTCCCAAGAAGCTCTGAAGCTCGATTAGTGTGGTCGAGGTTGGCCAGTCATGGATGACTTGGATCTTAGTTGGAACAACATGTACCCCATGCTCATCAACAATGTATCCCAAGTATTGGACCTTGTTCATGCCAAAATATCATTTTTCTAAGTTGGCATATAGCTTGTGTTGTCGCAGAGTGCTCAAAACCTGTTGAATATGCCACATGTGCTCCTCCTAAGTTTTGTTGAAGATGTGGATGTCATCCAAATATACCACCACAAAAGAGTTGGTGAAGGGTCTCAATACATCATCCATCAACCTCATGAAAGTGGTTGATGCATTTTTTAAGCCAAAGGGCATGACCATCCATTTGAAGAGACGTTCTTTAGATTTCAAGGTTGTCTTCCATACATTAGTTGGTTCGATGGAAACCTGGTGGTAGCCAAAATTTAGGTCAATCTTGTTGAAGAACTTTTCCCCCTTGAGTTTGTCAAGAAGATCATCAATCCTGGGAATAAGGTATCGGTTTTTTACTGTGATTTTGTTTAATGATTTGTAATCAATACAGAGTCACCATGTCCCGTCCTTCTTCTACACCAGTACAATAGGGCTTCTAAAAGGGGAGGAGTTGGGTCTGATGTGCCCCTTTTGAAGAAGCTATTGGATCTGATGCCTGATTTCATCATTTTCCATCAGTGAGTGATGATAGACTTGTCAATTAGGTAGGGGTACACCAGGGGTCAGATCAATCGGATGCTTGACTTGGCAGTGTGTCGGTACCTTGGTGGGTGAGGAGAAGATGTCTCTGTATTCTTCCACAATCTCATCCACTTGTTTCTACTGCAAAGACAAGCTCTGTGTAGAGGCCATAGATGTGGCAACTACCTTCTTCTTACTGTGAGCATGGATTATAAATAAGATGAACTTCCCGGTTTGTGAAATGACCTTACTGCATTTCTTAGTAGAGATTAAAGAAATAGCAGTAGGCGGCGCTACCTCTGGTATCATGTACAACTGTCTACCCAAAGTAATAATAACATTGCGAGGTCTAGACTCATACACAGCATGACACTTCCACAAATATGGTTTTCCTAAAAACATCACAAGCTTCAAGGGAAGAAATATCACAGGATACCTCATCTTTGAAAGGCTTGATGTCGTAGGGCAGACGACACTATAGGCTGACACAGAGATATCTCCCTTGGTGAAGCCAGCCGATGGTGTAGGGCTACGGGTGTGATTTCATCGGTAGGTCCATCCACTCAATGACCTATGCTGACATCAGGTTAATCTGACTATCTCTATCGACAATGAAATGAAGTGGAGCCCCCTTTACCCACATCTAGGAGTGAAAGAGGCATTCCCCTTCCTTTGGTTCTTTTGGTTCACTTGGTTGGACTTTGGTGGTAGCGATAGTGACACTAGGTTCAACATCGATAATCCTCTTCTCTCCTTCTGGATTTGATCCAGAATCAGAATCGTCTTCTGACTCGGAAGCCTTCATCTCAGCCACGAGTGACTGCTTGGAGCGGCATTCTTCAGTGTTGTGCCAAGGGATTTTATGGTACTCACACCATTTTCTCATGTCTTTCTTCATCTTCTCATTGCCCTTCTTTTGTTGTGGCTTGGACTGGTTGTCCTGAGAGTGTGATGCAGGAGCATCTCAAACAAGCCAGCGCGGAGGCATCGGACAGCTGGAAAATCCCCGCACAAATTTTGAAATCCCCTTGAAGTTGATGCGCCAACCTTAAATGAGACAATTAAATGATGGTGCACTTGTATATTGTAAACGGACCTTGAGCGATCTGCTCTCGTCCTTTAGTAGGTAGAAGGCATTTATAATAATAAATGTAAAATAGATATAATTCAATTCTAGATTAGACAGTTTTAGAGCACAAGAGGGAAACGGGATATAGACACCCTCATTGTGTATTGTAACATAAGCAGCAGCCAGCATTATTGAGAAGAGCATAGAAGAGAAGCAAAGAGTTGTGTAGCAGACTCCATGTATAGAAGTTCTGAATTAATACGAGAAGTTGTAATTCAGACTCATGGTGTTCATATATTCTCTGTGTATGCATCTTTGAATGTTATGCTCATGAATGTTTTGCTCTTTCTGTCATGCAATTTATTTTATGCTATGTATGAATGATTTCTTATTGAATGATTGAAATCTGAGAAAGAGAGAGAGTAAGAGAAATTAAGTTCAATTGTTTCTCTATCTGAGCAAGAGTTCCTGCAAGGAGTGCAGTTGAAGTGTCCGCAAGGAGTGCATTGACAAAAGGTTCAGAGGTTTGTCTCTGAAAGCTCAGAAGATATAGCTTTTGTTCTCATTTCCACAGAAGTGCAGTCAGGCACAGGAGCCGTGCAAGGAGTGCGCAGGCCGAGTGAAGTCTCAGGGTTGCGAGCCTGAGCGAAGAATTTAGAGACTGTTGTTGCAGGAGTGTGCAGAGTCGAAGGTTTTCAACACTTGGAAGTGTTTGAAAATCTGTCGCAAGGAGTGTGTGCAAGTGTTTTTTCTAAAAGACGCAGAGTCGTGGAAAGTTCAGAAGGATCTGAAGCCTTCAAATTCATTGAAGGGAGGCAAAGAGACCAAGTCTTGAAATTTCGAAAGGAAGCGTAGCGACGTCGGACCGCAGGAGGACGAGCTCTCAGAGGAAGAGACGAATGGTCAGAGTTCTCTGACGAGAATCCACGAAATTCTGTGAGCTGTTAGATCTCACAGAGGAGCAAGGGAGTTACCGCAAGTATTCCTAAGGGTTCTAAGCTCAGGAGGAGTAGGACCGTAGATCCAAGCCACAAGGGTCATTGGATTTACACGTGGGTTTTATATCGGGATTTCGTAGGTTGAAGTTCCGTAAACATTGCAATGGGAATCGCGATATTCCAAAACGCGACATCCTGAAA
The DNA here is from genome assembly GCA_032191745.1 of Picea mariana. NCBI lineage: Eukaryota > Viridiplantae > Streptophyta > Pinopsida > Pinales > Pinaceae > Picea > Picea mariana. Next base: position 104,401 of record JASDQU010240936.1, read on the forward strand.
GCTAAGAGGATTTGTGTGGGCCACGGAGGAGTCAGCGAGTGGACAGGTGGCACACTATTGACATGAAGTCAAACTCCGTTGACTATTTCAGAATTTCAGGGAGAGTGAAGTTTTGAATTCATTACATCAGGATTCATGATATTGCAAAGTCTGAAGTCTCGATGGAGTAAAGGGGCATTGAAGAGTCAAACTAGCAAGAGCATCGAAATTTCGGAAAATCAGGATTTGGGAGTCGCAGGAACAAGTTACTCAACACCACGACCACCAAAATTGCGATAAGGAGAATCCCGAAAAGGAAAGAGGAAAGGTCAGCGTTGACTGTTTCGGGTTTCGGGGATTCGAGAGACCAACGCTTGACCACCGGATTCGCGAAGGTGCAAAGTCTGATCTCCCAAGTGCAAAGAGGGGATCTCGTGAGAGGTTGTTGTGGGTGCATATTTCCTGATAGGGAAATAGAAGAGCCATTTTAGAGTTCTTCGGGCCAGTGGTAAAGGAAAGATCCTATGCTGACGTGGACCTTTCGACCTGTGGGTTGTGGAGGGAGCGTGCGTCGGCACCAGAGTGGCCATCTCATCTCGATTCCTTGTTGTGTGGGTTAGGGCCGCCTTTGCCCTGCTTTGGCTGTGAGGAGTTTGTGGATCCAAACTCTCGCCTCTTCTGCTTCAATTTATGCTCGATCTCGACAGCGTATCTATAAGTAGTGCCCAATGAGGCAATATCCAGAAACTCCATTTTTGTTTGAATGTATCTATGCAAACAGTCGTGGTATTTGAGCACCAGATTTCTCTTAGAGTCTTTGATACCTAATTTGGTGCGTAGGGTATGGAAAATATAGGTGAAATCTGGTACTGCCTGGTCCCTTTCTTGATGCAGGGTGGTCCATCTGGTGTATTGGTCCATGTAGCTTCCAACAGGGTAGTATTGTTCTTTAATGGCATCCCGGAAGGAATCCCATGTAGGGTCAACCACAAATATTGCAAATTCCTCTACGGCCCTTTGCTCAAAATAAGTATCCCACTAGTCCTTGACATGGGGGACGGCCTTGAGGAGTGCAAAAGTAATATTTTCCCTATCGAAAAAATTGTGGAACAAAAAATACCCTTCGAGCAAATTCAACCATTTATCTACAGCATCCACATCTATCAGTCCTTCAAATAATGGAATATCAAAATTTACATGTACCTTGAAGGGGGTTGCATGACCAATTGATGAAGATGTTTCTCTTGTGGGCATTCGTCAAAGGATCTACGCAAAGTTTCCATCATTTTGTTCCTTTGTCGAGTGAGGGCTTCCTCGAGAAAAAATTTAATAGGATCTCCTGCTCCACCATCTTTCTTTTCATCCCCCATGGGTTGTTGTCGGGCTCCGTGTGGACAATCTTGCAACGGCTCGATTGATTCGAGTCCCAAATTCTTGTACCTAGATCTTGCCAGGGACATGCACGAAGAAAATTAAATGAAGAGCAGACCGCTCTAATACCACTGATCCAGATTTAGGAGTGGAACGAACTGATTAACAGACTGAATACAATAAACACAGAGATATGAAGAACAACACAGATATCCAATGAACAATATCTTCTATTGAATAAATGAAATAGGTTGAAACTGTAAAACTGCATAACTGAAACACTTGCTCAAATGGTGGTAGTTATCTATGAAAAGAGATGTGGCTTCCACGCATATCTGTCTTAGCAGAATCATTACAATGAGGTTCCAGAGGCCTTTTTGATATTACTCATGAATGCCAAAACCTTAGGCATCCAGAAACCTAACCCTAGGTGGTGAAACGCCAAAAGTCATCTGGGATCCTATGGGTAAGTTAGTACCTCAACTTCCCGGGGTCCTAACTTTTGCATACGACCTCCATTTTAGGCACGTGATATCCCATTGGAAAGGTATTTCAAAGAACTACACATTACGTCGTCAAACTCTGAATCCATCTATAGTTTGATTGTAGCAAGCCAAAAAAAAATGTTTAGGGCTCCAAAATGGCCCTGGAAGTACAGCAAGATGTGCTGACATGAAAACATACAAAATAATCCAGTTGGATTAGGTGAGAGGCCACCAGTATCCACCTAGAAGATGTGTAGGGCTTCAAACAGCCCCAGAAGTGTAGAACCCACAATTACAAAAAAGTACAGAAGAATGTGTTGAACTAAAAATGGACAAGAGGAGCCAGTTGGAATAGGTGGGTGGCCACCAATATCCACCTGGATCAACAACCCCTATAATTATTGAATATCTTTTATTATAATAATTATTATTATCTATAATTATAATAGTTATTATTATCAATAATTATAATTAATATTATTATATATAATTATAATAATTACTAGTATCAATAATAATATTAATAATAATAATCAAATTTTAAACTCATGACCTAATCAAACACAAAACTGATATACAAGAACTCTTTGTTTGTGGAACAAAGGAACCCCTCCATGCAACAATTTAACTATTTAATTTATATAAGTGTACATCATCCTACCTCCCTCCATATTCAAACCTAAAGAAAAAAATACATATTCTTTGTAATTAATCCACTCAAACTATTTTATAATTATAATTATTATTTATAACAAAAACCTATACTCAATATTATAATAATGTAAGTTTAATATCTTAACATTATTCTTAACCGTATAACATCACTTTATAATATTATAACATTGTATGCTAAAATAATATTATACCATTGTATGTTAAAATACCTTTAACTTTATTTTTTAAGATTATACCAATCGGTTAGTGCCATTATTGTTACGTTGTTGCTAATAATCCATGTTTCGTTCTTTTAATAAAAACTATGATTAAAAAAAATGTGAATGGACCTCTTTATATTTGAATGGACATTTAAATGTGATTTTGCTAATCATTCACAAGTAAATGGACATTTAAGGGTGATTTAATAAAAATACCATATATAACATGGAATAATAATAACAAAAGGTTGAGAAAGGACTCAACAAAATGTTACTTTAAATATATTTGAGATTAACTATTCAACATTTTTATTATGACTAAATATCCATAACAAATATTTTATTATCAAATTTCATTTTTTATTATATTTTATTACCAAATTTTATTTCTTACAAAAGTTATGATCATTAAATCCAACAAAATCACTTACGATATTTTTGTATATGACAATAATATTTTGGAGGAAGTGTCTTCGTATAAATATCTTGGAATTGATATTCATCACAAACTCAATTGAAACTATAGGATTGAGAAAAGGATAAATGGAGAGTAGAAAGCTTATTATGGGCTTGAAAATAATTGAAAATTCACATACCTTTGACTATGGGATAAGAAAAAGCTCCTCTTTGAGACTCTTGTCAGTCATGTTATATTATATAGATGTGAAGTTTGGAGATGCAATGTCTCTCAAGAATCATGGAGAAAGACAGAACATATCCAAAAGAATTGTATAACTTATAATCTCATAATTAAAGGCAATACACCCTATCATATCCTCCTCATAGAAGAGAGTATTTCCCCCATTGAGAGAGCAACTATGATTAGGAACTTAATGTACAAGAACAAGACAAACAACATGGATGGAAAGAGGCTCCCTGAAATTGCTTCAAACTCTAGCCAAAATCCCCAACAGCTCAAGCAAGGATGGCATAATGATGCCAAATCTTGCCTAAATAATTACGGAATAAAAGAAGAAGTTATTCTCCAGAATACTGATGATATTAAAAATAGTATACAAGCTAAATTTAAAGAGAATCTATGGTGTGATAAATAATTAGAGGATAAAAGAAAATGAATATATTATAAGGAGGTGGTTAACCCTAATCTTGAAGATCAAAAGTGTCTCTTTGTTTTGACTAGCATAAACAAGAGAATCAATATTGCTAAAATAAGAACTAATTCTCATGAGATGCATAATGAAACTGGGCTTTGGGAAATCCTAAAAAACACCATGGCAAGAAAGAATCTATCACCTTTGTGACACCAAGAGGGTTGAAGATGAAAAGCACTTTCTCCAAGAGTACCCTACGTATACCCAAATTAGATCTCAATTTCAAAATATTTGTCACAATACCGACCTTCCTAACCTTCTAAGTGATCAAAAATTTAGTGATCTTGGAATGCTTCTCTTAACGCTTTCTAGGAATCGAAATAACGTTTTTAAAAACTCGTCGTCGTCGTTATCATCATCATCATCATCATATTGAATAGTTTAATGTTAAAACACCACAAATAAATTATAAATTTGTATACATAGTTTTCACAAAATTCTCTTGTTAGTTATCATTATGTATATAATAGGAAAAAGTTAAAAAGAAAATAAGTTCAATCTTTTTTTGTGATTTTTCCCCATGTGATATAAATTTTATTTAAAATTATGATTTTATTTAAATAATGAGAATTTTGATCACAAACTTTTGGGTGTTGTCTAACTGTTCTACATTTTAGTTTTTTCAATGGAATCTGACGACATAAATTTGGACAAAATCACAATTTCATGTTGTTTAAATTGCATCTTTGAATGCATAAATGGATTCAGCATGTTGAAAAACCCCTTAGGCACTCTGACATAAAGTTAACACATCCAGGTAACTAGGTTATGTCCCTAGTCCCACAAACAAGAGGGGTCTCATACACCAATTTGGTCTATATAATATTGGTGAGTTGAGTAGATATGATTGGCAGCATTAGCAACCTCAAGTAGGTCTAACGAAGCATTTTTTTTTTTGCATTGATGGCAACACAACCCCCCTCTCAGCAGGGACTAATATTATTCCAAAAATGTTAGGTTAAACAGATAAATCACTTCAGGTCACTATGGTAGAGGAAAAGCATAATTCAGAAATGGAGGAAATTTTGTTTCTAAAAATATACAAAAAAAAACAGAGGAGTGACCACTAAATTGAAGTGAATTGGGATTTAATGAAAGGCAATGTTTAAAAGTATATAAGTTTGTTATACTTAACTTGTCATATACAATCAAAAACGGTTAATGGTAGCTCGAAAAGAGAATGTTTGGTAATAATTTCGTAGATCCGCATTGATGAAGAATTGCTATAAACTTAGAGGTTACATGGTTCCACAACATTGATGGTCATATACACATACAACTACTAAATAAGAGAACATGTCATATTTAATGCAGACATTGTACATTATATATCGTGAAGGGTTGTGCTAATATAATTGGAGAATTACGCTTCCAATTACAAGATAATAAGGAATAGACAGGGACATGAAAATGTATGCTCATCTACGAGGAGGAAGAAAGGACGTCCAGACGACCCATCATTTTAAATCTATCCACAAATACCAAGAGCAACGAAAAAAAACCCAGGCGTCTAAGGAAACCCACAGAGGATAATCAAAATGAAATCTAAGCCTAAATTTACAAATTTTGAGTATAGGAATGCTGAGAAAAAGGGTAAAATCGCCAAGATAAGAAAAACAAAACGCATACATTAAATGAGAATCTGGCTCTTGGCAGTTTACACACCCATAAAAAAATCGCAGAGATGCACCCAGAGGCAAATCATTGCGTAGAAGAAATGATATGGCAGAGGTAAAGGATATTCTGACTATGTCAGTTTGCACATCAATAAAAATGCAGAAATGCACACAGAGGCAAATCGTTGGGTAGATAAACTATGTGGCAAGTGGTTAAAAGAGAGAATCTGACTCTGTCATGGTTACACACCAGTAAAATTTGTAGAGTGCACTCAGAGGCAATCTCTAGGTAGAAGAAGGTAATAATTCTTGAGCAATGCAGATAAATTCGATGTGTAAATAAAGTGGAAATTGATGAGCCAAGGAATTGAAAATTCGTTGTGTAAAGAAGTAAGAATTACTGAGTTTTATGGGAACTAAATCACTATGTAAAAAGAAGTAAATTCATTGAGCCCTTGGGAGACCAATCGTTGTGTAAGAGAAGTAAATCGTTGAGTTTAAGGGAACTAAATCACTATAAAAAATAAAATAAAAATGTAACACAGACCAAAAGCTCATCTTACCTACACAATTTTATGATACAACGCAGACCAATTCCTTTTAAATTCGGAGCTTGGGTTCGCAAGGGAGAAAACGAATTAGATTAAGCAAATGACCAATCCATTAAATTTCATAGCAAGGGTTTCCAGGGAGAAAAATGAAATCAATTAAGCAATGGACCAAGGAGATGAACGAATAAATTCATATAGTTTAATATTTAACAAATGAAGAATTGACTAATCAAATATCGTAACCAATAAGGATGTCGATGTCGAGGTAGGTGATTGTTGGTGTTCTCTGAATGAACTTGTGTTTATCCTTGCTTCCACTTGCTAATCGTTGAGACCTCACTGGTACCTCCCAGTCAACGATAGGGGTACTCTTCTTCCCCCTTATCCCCCCGAGCCCCAAAGGTGCCATGCACAACACAACCAGAACTCTCTAGCTCTCAGCTCACCTCGCAAGGTAGAGCTACCACTCTCTCACTCGAGTAGGGTATCCCAACTCTCACAAGTAAAACCAATCAGAATTCCAGCAGCATAACCTTACTCTTACCAGTCATGATCCATTCCTCCTCTCAGCCATTTCCTTTATAGAATTTTTTTAGTGACAACTTGCCATTTGCACATTTAATTTGTTTTTTTTATAATTTAATTAGGAATTAATCCCCTGTACACTTGTCACTCATTCCCTTAGTTACACCAATAAATCCACCATTTAATTTAATTAAATATCAATTTCCCTCACCCAACCTAAAAGTGCTCCTAAAATCACTCATAGTTGTCCCTTTATTCCCTCTATTTCCCTTTTAATGACTAACGTCTTTCTAAAACTTAGATGTGTTTTATTTAGAAAAGTTCTCTAGTTAGACTAGACTAGATACCTTTCTATGTTTCCACTTTCTTTTTTTACATTTATTTCCTTTCTTATCTAAATTTCCAATTTGGTATTCTATTGCACACATTTATATAATTAAATCTTTAGATATAATTTTTTTTTTACTCTTTCAATTCCTAACTTGATTTTTCTTCATCCCCCATTTATTTAATTTATAATTTTAGTTTTAGTCTTCTTTCCCACTTTAGACTTAGGCTCAAATTTTTAAACTAGGCTTAGAATTTTTAAGGAGATTTTATAATAAATAAAAATTACCCATTTAATAATTATTTTAATTCCGACAATGTCAAAACAAATTATTATTTTCTAGGCACCTAGGTTCATTGACTCACTCTTTTTTTTTTAAATGTCATGGCGTGCCCTTCAAGACACACTCCGTGCTCCAAGGGTGCCACTCGCCTTTGTTTCAAATTTTAAATTATGTGACGTGCTCCAAGGGTGCCACTCACCTTTGACTAGTTTTGGTAGTTTTCCAACACTTAGAGTCAATACTCCACTCAGGTGACCTTCTGAGAGACTAAGGGCCTCTAAAGAATAAGGACCATGCCTTATTGCGCACCCTTTAGAATCTTCGTGAGGGACTGTCTCAGTTTGCCCTCATGGCATCATGGATGTCTTAAAATAGGTAATCGTTAACCTACAATTCGAGCCATGACAGGAGTGATAGTAGGTTGTGGCAGGGATGTCGCCACACCTCTCCCTCAATATTTGGTTGCTGCGCATGGCCCCTTTACTCCTTATGTGAGTCTGATTAGTAAGCAATCATCAACCTCCATCCATCAATGAAACACTATCAACGATCCATAAACAACATCATAATATACCCGATCATATGTCACATATTTATAAATAGAAATACCCAAATCATATACAGTCCACTCCCCGACTCGATCCGGATTCCAAGGAGGTTCATTGATGCCATCAGCATCCTAAATCCATCAAGTGTCCTGCACACTTAGGGGAAACTCATCAATAGAATCTGTCAATACCTAGAAATTTAATAACATAACATCATAATCCATCAACATCATCATAAGAATCCATAAGTGAAATGACATCCATATACTGAAACTGGATCACTTGCACGCACGTGTCCTCAAAGAATAAGTCGATAACATGTGCTCGCAAGAGCGGTATGTTACATACACCCCCTCTTGTTTTAAACTTTGTCCCAAAGTTTCAAAGTATATAAATGCAGTAAATAAAGCATATGACAAGATCTAAATATCTAACTATCAAACAAAAATGGAAATTGTTGGCGCATATCATAAGTGTCCTCCCAGGTAGCCGAGTGTGGACTATAATTGTCCCACTGGACCTTGACCCGATCGACTGTTCGACGTCATAACTATAGAATAAGATGGTCCAGAATGAGGATTGGCTCTGTCGTGAGCGCACCCTTGTCCGACACCTGAAAAGAACTCAAGTCAATCGCATGTGTAGGATCACTAACATAATGTCTCAAAATAGATACATGAAAAACATTGTGCATACGCCTCAAAGAATCAAGCAAGGCTACTCGATAGGCCACGAGCCCTTTCTTTTTCACAACTTCAAAAGGTCCCACAAACCTAGGAGAGAGTTTAGCACCCTTTCCAAACTTGATCGAACTCTTTTGTGGTTTCACCCGCAAGAAGACTCGATCACCAACTTCATAACTACGGTCAATGTGATGCGCATCAGCATAACTCTTATGTTGATCTTGTGCTTCTTTGATCCTTTGTCTTATCATTTTCATTTGTTTTTCAATTTATTGGATCACTTCCGGTTCTACCAAGACCCTATCCTCAAGTCGATCCCAGCTCAAAAGCGTCTGACATGGATGCTCGTAAAGAAACTCAAAAGGTGCCATCTTAATGGTGCCTTGATAGCTATTGTTGTACGCAAACTCTACCAGTGGAAAGAACTCCTCCCAACACTTTTTTTGGTCCATTACGTACATACGCAACATATCTTCCAAGATTTGGTTTGCTCTTTATGTCTTCCCTTCTGTCTCTAGATTATACACGGTACTAAAGTTAAGTTGGGTTCCCAAGGCCTCTTGGAAACTAGTCCAAAATCATAATGCAAACATCGATCCTTGATCGGATATGATCCTCTTAGGCACACCACGCGATCTCACAATCTCGCTACAAAAACTCTAGCTATGTCTGGTGCCTGAAACGTCATACGCACAAGGATAAAATTTCCACTCTTTGTCAGAGTGTCAACTACCACGAAAATTGAGTTGTGCCTCCTTGTCGTCAGCGGAAATCCCACAATGAAGTTCATCGAAATGACCTCCCATTTTGATTCTGTAATAGCGTGTGGTTGTAGTAATCATGTTGGATGTATATGTTCATCATTCACTTACTGACATTCTAGACATCTCGCCATGTAGTTGACTATGTCTACCTTCATTCCTTTCCAGAAGAATAAGGGTTTAAGGTCTGCCCTCATCTTTGTGACTCTTGTATGAGCCATGTACACTGCTCTATGATCTTCGTTTAATATCAAACTTCTCAACTCATCGTTAGGCGATACATAAATCTAGTTATTATACCTCATTAATATGTCGTTGTCCACAGTAAATCCCTCAAATTTTGGTACCAACATGGTGTCTTGTCCGATATTTTCCTTAACCTCTTTATACTAGTCATCGTCTCGTTGTATAGTTAGAATATTTTCACAAAGATTCGTCTGAAGAGGTATCACCGAAAATATGTGTGGTCTTCGACTCAATGCATCTACCACTATGTTCATTGTTCCTTTTATGTAGGTAATCTCAAAAACATACTCGCTAAGCAGTTCTGACCAACGCCTTTGTTGCGTGTTCAAGTCACTTTGTGTAAAAATGTGTTGCAAACCACAGTGGTCTATTTTCAGTTCAAATTTTCGTCCAATTAGGTAGTGTCTCCACACTCCCAGGGCATACACAATGGCCAATAACTCTAAATTATGCATCGTGTAGTTCTCCTCATGCTTTCTTAATTTCCTAGAGATGTAAGCGATCATTCGACTGCCTTGCATCAAGACTCCACCTAAGCCCTCCTTGGATGCGTATGTGCATACCAAGAAGTCCTTGTCCATGTTGGGGTCCTTAAGTATTGGTGTGGTCGTCAACAGCTCCTTGAGCCTTTGAAATGCTTACGCACATTTCTCGGTCCAAACAAACTTCTCGTTTTTCTTCTACAATTTTGTAATCAGAGTTGTTATCTTCGAAAAACCTTCGACGAATCGTCGATAATATCCAACTAAACCCATGAAGCTACATACTTTTGGTACATTTGTCGGTGCAGGCCATTCCATAATAGCCTCTACCTTCACTGGATGCACAGCAATACCTTCATCGGAGATAACATGCCCTAAATAATGAATCCTTGATTGATAAAAGAGCATTTCGACAGTTTCCCGTATAATTTGTTCTTTTGTAAACATTGTAATACCAAGCGCAAATGTTCGTCATGTTCCTCTGTCGTCTGAGAATATATCAATATGTCATCAATGAATACTTGAACAAATTTGTCCAAGTATTCGTGAAACACCCCATTCATCAAGCTCATGAATACCCTTGGCGCGTTTGTCAATCCAAATGGTAAAATGATAAACTCGTAAGGCCCAAACCTCATCTTGAATGCAGTCTTAGGAATGTCTTCCTCCTTGATCTGTAACTGGTGATATCATGATCCCAAGTCAATCTTCGAAAACATTGTCCTGCCTTTCATTTGATCGAACAAATTGTCTATTCTTGGCAACAAATATTGATTCTTGATCGTTGCCTTGTTCAATTGACGGTAGTCAATGCAGAGTCTCCACGACCCATCCTTCTTTCGTATGAAAATAAAAGGTGCACCCCAGGGCGAAACACTTGGGTGTATAGGTCCTAGATCCAACAACTCCTTTAGTTGCATTTTCAACTCCTGCAACTCAGGAATTGACATCCGATAAGGCGTTCTTGTTATCGATTCAGTTCCAAGTTTTAAATCGATTGTAAATTCCATTTGTCTTTTGGGCGGAAAATTGGGTAACTCTTTTGGGAAGATGTCCATAAACTCTCTTACTATCGGAAGGTTTTCTAATCCTTCCGCCACTCCCTTGTTGTTCAGCGCTAGGATTTCACAAATCTTGCATCCCTTGTGCATGCTATTCTGTAGTTGTAGGGAAGAAATGAACCTTTAGGAAACTCCCTGATTTCTTCCTACAATCATCTATCTATGTCCCTCATCATCGATCAAACTCAATCGTTTCGTCTTACAGTTGAGTATCGCATTATGCAATTCCAACCAGTCCATACCAATCACAACATCATAAGATCCTAAGATCATGACATATAGGTTGGCCTTCATTACAAAGTATCCCAGGTTGAGGCTACAGTCTGTAACCTTTCCTCCAACCTTCTGCTTGGCTCCCGAAGCCATTTCCACGTAGCTAAACTCATCCTGTTCGACTACCTTTACCTTAATTCTTTTTAGCACTGCACCAGAAATAAATCTCTCTGTAGCACATGGATCTATCAAAATACTAAAGGTATGGTTGGCAATGGTACCTGACGTCTCGAGCATAGTAGATTGGTGCTCAACCTGGCAGTTATTCACCACTGCATGAATCTAGTGGGCCTTGCCCAAATCTCCTACTATAGTGTGCCAGGATGAACCGGCTTCTCTAGCCCTCTCAACCGGATAGTCACGTTGGTAATGAGGCTCTCCACATGTACAACATATGGTCTTCGGTCCAGTATGCCTAGTCCCCAAAGTAGAAATTGATGGCCCACCAGCCTAAAACCCGGGTGTGTTCTTTTGAATAGGCCTAAACTGCCACTTATGAGGACGACGTTTTTGTTGGTGATGTGGTCCTATGTAGGGAGTCTGTTGCTGAGGCATCGGTCGTCGTGGTGTCGTGAACATGGATCCTCTCAGAGTACCTTGAAACCCTAAAGAATATCTATTTGGTGTTTGATGCTGCAGCGCACCAGATGCAGCTTGTCTCGTCGGTCTCGCAAGAGTCCTACTCTATCCCCCGTTGATCAGCTCTTCCTCAGATATGAGGGCCTTCTGGACTACATCGTGCAACGTCTGAGGCATTAGGATCCTCACTTTCGCACGAATGCTGACATTAAGGCCAAATACAAATTTGTTGACCTTGAGCTTCTCAGTGTTCAGAAGTGGAGCATACCTAAGAAGCTCCATGAATCGGACCTCATACTTGGGTACCATACGACCCCCCTATCGCAAGGCATTGAACTCATTGATTTGGCGCTCAATGAATTCCTCTGACAAATACCTCTCTCGGGACTGCTCCTCGAATAGTTCCCATGACATGTCTTCAACGGCCATGTTCAGTTGTGGCAGGAGCGTGTTCCCCTTCAATTGAAATATTTTCATGCGGACTTTCATGTTGGAGGTGTAGTTACGAAGTGTGAAGCACATCGCCATGTTCTCCAACCATGCCTCGGCGGCTGCACGGTCTGTGGCATCCAAGAACTTGGGAAAATTAACCTTCTCGAGTTCTCTGTGAATGCTACATGTACTGGCTAGGGTGCGTTGTGGACCCTCCGTGGGTACAGGCACCCTGGCCTCATCTCTATCCAGACGGTTAATAAAGACCTCTCACATCCTCTAAAAGGACCTCATCAACCCAACCACATCCCCCACAGCAATCTACTCTTGTCCAATGACTTGTTCTTCTCCTTAGGGGTTAGACCCCTCTGGTGTGGATGCTACTGGAGGCGTCGCGCCTCCTCCCCTAGCACTACATCGTTTGCCTCCACGACATCCTCTAATCATGATTACATGCAGGGACACAAGTTAATTTAATTAGAGATAAATTATTAATCAAGTGTTTAATACAGTGGAAGGCATAATGATCCAAGGTCGCGGGGTTGAACCCTCTCTGATACCATATGTAACGGCCCTTCATTACGCCTAAGAAAAGATACGCACAAAAGTTTAAAAAAAAAAATGCATTAAGAAATTAGCATCAACACATGATCACAGCAGCGCCTAATCAATGACATCGCAATAAAAGAATTACAAGTGTCTCATAGTCATAACCCAATAATGTCGCAATGGATGCATCAACATATTTATCAACGACATATAATTAACACATCATCATAATTGAATAATGACACAAAATCGAAATCATCATGAATGTCAATGTAAGATCAACTCATCACGATCAACAGGAATCATCAATACTTTTAATCGCCTCATCACATAAATATAATCTTCAGATAACGCAAGGATGACACGAGATAAGATAACGAAATCATAAGGATCATAAAGATAACATAAGAATGACATAAAGATACTACCCTTCCAACCTACCCTGCAAGGTTAGGACCTCCAGGACACATAAGAAATGCTCAAGCCTAGGATCCAATTGATTTTGACCATTTATGGTCTCAGGCCTGGCGATTGTTCTGAGGAACAAGGAGGTGTCTACATCCCACAAACAATCAATTCCACATCAACTAGATCAATCATTCAATCATAATCATCAATTAATCATGGCGCAAGGTTAATCATCATATTTAACAATCATACATCAACATTTAAATATGTGTTGCGCGCGAGAGTAAACAAACTCCAGAACAATCACAAGTCAACTTAATTAATGGTGCAAGAGAAAACTAGTTACTAAAACAGTCACATATAGACATAAATTCATGATGCAAGATTAATCAACATTAAGTTCAAAGGTGCAAGAGAATAATTGTGAGCAATCACCCACCCACTTAAATCAAGGCGCACAAGTACATTTTATTACTAAACTAATAATACATCATTATTATTGCAATGTGTGCGAGTATTCTAATCAATTAATCTGTCATTTATACATGAACATACTTCCATGGTGCAAAGAGATTTAATAATAAATAAAAATAAATGTACCCTAAAAGCAATTGCCAATTCACACCTCTTTAGATCCCTACAGAAGATAAAAATTTCTTAGTAAGTTCATAAGTATCAAGTTAAAATATATATCCAATGGGATCCATAAGAAGTTCAATCCGCTTGGCCATGCATAAAGGAATTTACACTACTTAAGTACCCCCCCTTTTTTTAAACTATAAAAGGGATCAAGCCATTTAAGGATTCATATTACTTATGGACAGTAATCATTTAATTACATTCTTAAATTAACTATAATTAAAACTAGAACAACATTCAAACTCCTTTAAATAAGATTTACTTCAAAAGATCATATATGAATGTCCTTTAACAAGTAGAGAATTACATTCGTTATCTCCACATAAGTAATCACTCATTAAATTTCATAACTGGTGCAAAAATATACAATTCAAAAATCAAATAAAAAATCGCGATGTGATTCTTCCACCAAATCCTATGGTAATAATCTCTTAGTTAAATCCACTCATTGAGATGATTTGAAATCTTAAAAATTAAGTGATAATATTAAGACAACACGATACATATTTAATATGTCAGGAATGGAATATCCAAATATCCCACCAAAGTTTCTAACGAGGAGATCTGTTGGCGACTCCCAACGATGATAAGGCGAGGGTGGCACCTTAAGCACTGCAAGAAGTTGAATGTGACTAGACTCCCACATGCAAATCCAAGTTCCATTAGGAGCTAACCCTTGACCCTAAAGAGTCGCTAGACATAAAGTTTACACGGTCATGTAACTAGGTTATGTCCCTAGTCCCGCAAACAAGGGGGGTCTCATACACCAATTTGGTCTATATAATATTGGTGAGTTGAGTAGATATGAGCGGAAACATTAGAAACCTCAAGTAGATCTGACGGAGCGTTATGTTTCTGCATTAATGGCAGCGCAACCCCCCACTCGGTAGGGACTAATATTATTCTAGAAATGTTAGGTTAAACAGATAAAGCACTTCATGTCACTATGGCAGAGGAAAAGCATAATTTAGAATTGGAGGAAAGTTTGTTTCTAAAAATCTACAAAAAAAAATAGAGGAGTGACCACTAAATTGAAGTGAATTGGGCTTTGGTGAAAGGAAATATCTAAAAGTATGTAAGTTTGCTATACTTAACTTGTCATATACAATCAAAATCGGTTAATGGTAGCTCGAAAAGAGAATGTTTGGTAATAATTTTGTAGATCAACATTGATGAAGAACCGCAATAAACTTAGAGGTTACATGGCACTTCTAAACTGATGGTCATATACACATACAACTACCAGATAAGAGAACGGGTCATATTTAATGCAGACACTATACATTATATACCATGAAGGGTTGTGCCAATATAACCGGAGAATTGTGCTTCCAATTGTAAGATAATAAGGAATATGCAGGGACATGAAATTGTATGCTCATCTATGAGGAGGAAGAAAGGACGTCCAAACGTCCCATCATTTTAAAACTATCCACAAATACCAAGAGCAGCAGAAAAAAACCCAGGCGTCTAAGGAAACCCACAGAGGATAATCAAAACGAAATCTAAGCCTAAATTTACAAAATCTGAGTATAGAAATTTTGAGAAAAAGGGTGAAATCGTCGAGATAAGAAAAAGAAAACCCAGAGATTAAATGAGAATCTGTCTCTTGGCAGTTTACACACCCATAAAAAAATCGCAGAGATGCACCTAAAGGTAAATCATTTGGTATAAGAAACGATACGGCAGAGGTGAAGGAGATTCTAGTTCTATCAGTTTGCACATCAATAAAAATGCAGAAATGCACCCAGAGGAAAATCGTTGGGTAAATAAACGTTGTGGCAAGTGGTTAAAAGAGAGAATCTGACTTTGTCATGGTTACACAGTAGTAAAAATTGCAAAGTGCACTTAGAGGCAATCGCTGGGTAGAAGAAGGTAAGAATTGTTGAGCAATGCAGATAAATTCGTTGTGTAAATAAAGTGGAAATCATTGAGCCAAGGAAGTGAAAATTCATTGTGTAAAGAAGTAAGAATTATTGAGTTTTATGCGAACTAGATCACTATGTAAAAAGAAGTAAATTCGATGAGCCCTTGGGAGACCAATCACTGTGTAAGAGAAGTAAATTGTTGAGTTTAAGGGAACTAAATCACTGTAAAAAAACAAAAAATAAAAATGCAACATAGACCAAAAGATCATCTTACCTACACAATTTTATGACACAAAGCATACCAATTCCTTTTAAATTCAGAGCTTGGGTTCACCAGGGAGAAAATGAATTAGATTAAGCAAACGACCAATCCATTAAATTTCAGAGCAAGGGTTGCCAGGGAGGAAAACGAAATCAATTAAGCAATGGAGCCAGGAGATGAACGAATAAATTCATACAGTTTAATATTTAACAAATGAATAATCGACTAATCAAATACCGTAACCAATAACGATGTCGATGTCGAGGTAGGTGGTTGATGGCGTTCTCCGCTTGCTAATCCTTGAGACCTCACCGGTACCTCCCATCCAATGCTAGGGGTACTCTTCTTCCCCCTTATCCCCCCGAGCTGCAAATGGGCCATGCAAAACACAACCGAAACTCTTTAGCTCCCAGCTCGCCTCGCAAGGTAGAGCTACCACTCTCTTACTCGAGCTGGGTATCTGAACTCTCACAAGTAAAACCAATCATAATTTCAGCAGCATAACCTTACTCTTACCAGTCATGATCCATTCCTCCTCTCAGCCATTTCCTTTATAGAATTTTTTTAGTGACAACTTGTCATTTGCACATTTAATTTGTTTTTTTAATAATTTAATTAGGAATTACTCCCTCGTACACTTGTCACCCGTTCCCTTAGTTGCACCAATAAATCCACCGTTTAATTTAATTAAATTTTCATTTCTCTCACCCAACCTAAAATCACTCCTAGTTGTCCCTTTATTCCCTCTATTTCCCTTTTAATGATTGGCGTCTTTCTAAAACTTAGTTGTGTTTAATTTAGGAAAGTTCTCTAGTTAGACTAGACTAGATACCTTTCTATGCTTCCACTTTCTTTTTTAACATTTATTTCCTTTCTTATCTAAATTTCCAATTTGGTATTCTCTTACACACGTTTATATAATTAAATCTTTAGATATAAATTTTTTTTCACTCTTTCAATTCCTAACTTGATTTTTCTTCATCCCCCATTTATTTAATTTATAATTTTAGTTTTAGTCTTCTTACGCACTTTAGACTTAGGCTCAAATTTTTAAACTAGGCTTAGAATTTTTAAGGAGATTTTATAATAAATAAAAATTACCCATTTAATAATTATTTTAAGTCCAACAATGTCAAAATAAATTATTATTTTCTAGGCACCTAGGTTCACTGACTCACTCTTTTTTTTTTTTAAATACCGCAATGTGCCCTTCAAGATGCACTTTGTGCTCCAAGGGTGCCACTCGTCTTTGTTTCAAATTTTAAATTATGTGATGTGCCCTTCAAGACGCACTACGTGCTCCAAGGGTGCCACTCGCCTTTGACTGGTTTTGGTAGTTGTCCAACCCTTGGATTCAATACTCCACTCAGGCGACCTTGTGAGAGACTAGGGGCCTCTAAGGAATAATAACCCTGCCTTATTGTGCGCCCCTTAGAATCTTCGTGAGTGATTGTCTCAGTCTGCCCTCACGACATCGTGGATCTCTCGAACTAGGTAATCGTTAACCTACAAATTGAGCCACGGTGGGAGTGCTAGTAGGTTGTGGCGAGGTTGCTGCCACACCTCTCCCTCTCCTTATGTGAGTCTGATTAACAAGCAATCATCAGCCTGCATCCATCAACGAAACACTATCAATGATCCATAAACAACATCATAATATACCCGATCATATGTCACATATGCATAAATAGAAATACCCAAACCATATATAGTCCACTCCCTTACTCGATTTGTAGTTCAAGGAGGTCCATCGATGTCATCATCATCCTCAATCTGTCAAGTGTCTTGTACACTCAAGGGAAACTCGTCAATAACATCTGTCAATACATAGAAATTCAATAGCATAGCATCATAATCCATCAACATCATCATAAGAATCCATAAGCGAAACGACATTCATATACTGAAACTGAATCACTTGCACACAAATGTCCTCAAAAAATAAATCAATAACATGTATTCGCAAGAGAAGAATGTTGCAAAACCAAAACATAAAACGATTAAACTATAACAAATTTTTATTTTTAAAAATTTTAACTCACTTTAAAATAATTTAAATTATCAAAAAAATATAATAAATTAAACTTTACATATATTAAATTTACCCATTTTTTACTCACTCTTATAATTTACTTAATTAATTTATTTATTTATTTATTTAT
>JASDQU010240937.1:45473-55514 GCA_032191745.1 Picea mariana
TAGATCAGAAGCACTTATCAGGCCAAGCATCCTCGACTCAGAAGTTACAGAAATGAGGTATGGGACCTAATTGACAGTTTGTTCTCAACGTTTAACATTTCTTTCATCCCAAGAGAGGAGAACACAGTGGCAGATTCCTTGGCTACATCAGCAAGTAATTTCAAAGTACCCTTGCTACCCAAATTTAGGTATGATGTAGAAGTAAAATACAAGCCCTCCATACCTAAAAACGTCAAACATTGGAAGGTGTTTGAGGATGATCTCGAGATCAAAACGTTCTTGGAGACTATCGAAGAATTTTCAGAGATGCATATCGACCAAGATTCCACCTCTGAGGAAAGGTTTGATGGGGGTGAGTTGCTGAGTAAAATAGAAAAGCATGACATTATTCAGTTTCCTAGCAATCACATTCCGAGGGGACTGGTCCCCTTAGAGAGATTGTTCAATGGGAATGATGTGGCAGTAAAGGGTAGAGTTTCAGGTGATGATGCTGACACAGTTGAGTGCAACATTGGCACACCAGAGGAGCCTAAGTTTGTCAAGTTGTCAAGGAGTTTGACCAAGGAGCAGAGGGTTGAATATATTGAGTTGCTGAGAGAGTTTGTTGATGTGTTTTCATGGACCTACGAAGACCTCAAGATGTATGACACATCTGTCATTGAGCACAAGATCCCACTAAAAGAAGAGGCTAATCCATTCAAGCAGAAGCTGAGATAGATAAATCCCATGTTGCTACCTATCATGGAGAAAGAAGTGAAGAAGCTGCTAGATGCCCAGATCATTGTCCCCTTGAGATATTCCGATTGGGTGGCCAATTTGGTCCCGGTAAGAAAGAAAAGTGGCAAAATCAGACTCTGTGTTGATTTTAGGAACCTGAACAGAAGCTCAAGGAAGACAATTATCCCCTGCCCAACATGGAACACATATTGCAGAAGGTCACTGGTGCATATAGAATATCCATGATTGATGGCTTTTCTGGTTACAATCAGATATCGGTCATGCTTGAGGACAGGGAAAACACGACCTTCACCACTCTTTGGGGCACATTCATGTATGCCAAAATGCCTTTTGGACTGATGAATGCAGGAGAAACATTTCAATGAGCCATGGACATAGCCTTCATCGGGGAGAAGGACCAGTTCATGGTAATCTATCTAGATGACATCACGGTCTTCTCCAGGACAGACAAGGAGCACTACTACCACTTGAAGAAGGTTTTCCTGAAGTGTTGGAGGTTTGGCCTATCTTTAAACCCCAAGAAATCTTTGTTTTATATGAAGGAAGAGAAGCTATTAGGCCATATAGTATCAACAGAGGGAGTAAGAATCAAACCTAGAAGGGTAGAAGCACTTCAGACCCTATCACTTCCCAGATCTAAGAAGGAAGTTCAGGCCTTTTTGGGGAAGATAAATTTTCTGAGGAGATTTGTCTCAAATTTTGCTAAGTTGGCGAAACACATCACAACCATGCTCAGGAAAGGAAATGAAGTGAAATGGACTACTGAACCCAGGGAATATTTTGTCCAAATAAAGAGGGCATTGACTAAGGCACCTGTGCTAATCAGTCCTGATTATTCTAAAGATTTCCTGATTTTTTCTTTTGCTTCTTGTGATACAGTAGCAACAGTCCATCTCATTATTTACCAAGGCATTGAGAGATGTAGAACTCCGGTACGAGATCATGGAGAAGCAGGCTTATGCCTTGGTGAAAGCCCTCAAAGCTTTTAGAGTCTATGTCTTACACTCAAAGATCACCGCGTACGTTCCTTCTGCCTCTGTGAAGAACATCCTCGTAGAGCCTGACATAGATGGGAGAAGAGGTAAATGGATTGCCAAGATCCTGGAGTTTGATGTGGACGTTAAGCCCACCAAATTGATAAAGGGGCAGAGTTTAGCCAAGTTGCTGGCTGAATCCAATTGCAAATCTTTGGGGATTAACTTCATAAATGAGCAAGCCGAGTCATCCAACAAGAGTTCCCAAGGTGCTTTATCACTAGCAGAATGCCCCTGGTACAAGGATATCTTGTACTTTTTGCAAGAATTGAGGCCTCCTGATGGAATGGAAAAAAGCAAGGCAAGAGCTCTAAAGCTCAAAGCGGTCAGATATTGCCTCATTGACCAAACCTTGTACTGGAAAGATCCTTTAGGGGTATTTTTAAGGTGCCTGGACCCACAAGAAGCCCAGCAGGTTACATGTGATTTCCACAGTGGCCTTTGTGGGGGTCATCATTTCTAGAAGACCACAACCCATAACATCCTCCGAGCCGGGTATTACTGGCCCACTTTATTCCCTGATGTCTACAGAGAAATCAGAGCTTGCATCAAATGCCATAAGTTCTCAGAAAAGCAATAGCTCAAATCTCTGCCATTAAAGCCTGTAGTAGTTTCAACACCCTTTCAGCAGTGGGGATTGGACTTCATTGGAGAAATTCATCCTCCCTCAAGTGGCCAACACAGATGGATCATGGTTGTGACATATTATTTCACCAAATGGATAGAAGCTGTTCCCACCAGGAGCACTTCTCACAAAGTAATTATCAGCTTCCTGGAGGATATCATAGCCAGATTTGGCTGCCCTAGCAGAATCGTCACTGATAATGCCTCCCCCTTTCGGTCTGAGCCTCTAGTCAAGTTCTATGAACAGTTTGAGATTTCACTTATTCACTCTACTCCCTATTATCCTCAAGGAAATGGACTGGTGGAATCTTCCAATAAAAGACTGATCAAGCTCATTAAGAAATTACTGGAAGACAATAAAAAGGCCTACGATTTGAAGCTCAAATTTGCTCTCTGGGCTGATCGGGTGACAACCAAGAAGTCACTGGGCATCTCACCTTTCCAACTTGTTTTTGGAGCAGAGGCTATTTTCCCTACTCAGCTCGGTGTATCTGTGGCGAAATTCCTCCAGGACCTTGAAGGAGAGCCTGACCATATGGTCAGAAGGATTCATCAAATGGTGGAAGTACAGTAGATCAGGGAACAAGTCATGAACAGGGCCCATGATCATCAGAAAAAGATCAAGCAAACCTTTGACAGGAAGAGCAAAAAGAAAGATTTCGAGCAGGGTGATCTGGTGTTCAAATGGGATGCACCCAGGCAGGATAGGGGCAACCACAGTAAGTTTGAAGCCCTCTGGTTTGGGCCTTTCAAGATCATTGAAGTGTTTCCAAACAACACTTATAGGTTGTAGGATCTGGAAGGCAAAGAAGTTTTTAATGGCCCAGTAAATAGGCATTTCTTGAAAAAATGTTTTTTGTGAGCTGCATTCGGATCTTTTGTTTTTGTAAATATTGTTTTTGTTTTCATCTTAATAAATGACTCCATAGCCCAACAACAAGGCACTGAATCTGCAAAGTGTTCTTAGAGCATCACAGGGACGACTCTGTCCCCCATGGAGCCTAATGTTAACGATATTTCTTGTAAGGGGGGTTAGAATACGAGGGAGTGGGTGAAAAACCCACTTACCATAAGTTTGGGGCGTAGGTGCGCTTGTGATTAATAAGAAAGCAAATTTGAATGGTAGAGATTCGCGCGCCCAGATCAACGACACACATAGGATTCTGGAGCCCCCCCGCCTTTCTACCTTTAAGAGGAAGGGGGGGGTCCGGAATCGAGGGCGCACCTCTTCAACAGTCATGATCGGAGCGCCCAGATCAACGACACACAAGGCGATTCCAAACCCCCCTCGCCCTTCCACCTTTAAGTGGAGGGGGGGGGGGGTTCGGAATCGAGAATGCATCTCTCCAACAGCTGCGGTTAGAGCGCTTGAATCAACGACGCATAGGCAATCCGGACACCCTCTATCTTTCTGCGTTTAACCAACGTGGGCCCCTTTCCTGTCAAGTAATCTTTTGTGCCATCCTTCCCCTTGCCATTTGTTATCCTCCTGGTCGTGCAATGAGACTCGCCCCTTTTATCCCTCCCTCATCCCCCGACATCTGTCCACCTCCCATTTTTCTAGTCCCTATGGTCCCTCTGCCCATCTCATCACCCACTCACCACCTGCCTTGTGTCCTGCTCACTTCCACGTCAACCTTAATGTGCCCATTGCTTTCCATCTCCCCCCACCTCATCACTTCATATTTCATCCTCATAATTTTGGCGCCACCACTCCCGTTATGCGCCCCATCCTTCGCGCTGGCCTCCATGCCTATTCATCAGGCCGTTTAGCTAATTCAGGTGGCAGCACGAAGGGTCTTCCACGTCCCAAAGGTGCCGAGTTGGCCGGGCCATCCTCAATCCCAATGAAGTAGTTTTTGAAGTAGTTGGTGGTGGTTAGACATCACCTCCGCCATAATGGGAAAGTCTGGCGACAAATTAAAGGCACGTCGATTCACCCACGGAACTGTCAGGAGTTCGATTGCGTCCATCGTAGTTGCATGATCATTCAAAGACTGCAGGTGCAGATTGTCAGAAGCCATGCAGACGCAAAGTTTCTAATGCAACGTCTCGATTTAGTTGTTGTTGTTGTTTTGAGTATATGTAGGCATTTTTGCCATTTTTGTATCTATCGATGGTTGAGCAGAGCTCCTGGTTGTAAAGCTTTAATGAAGAACTGATACTCTGGTTATGTATGGACTTTTGAGACTTCTTGCCTTATGAATGCCAGTTTCTTTTATGACTTTGTTATACCGTGTTAGAACAGCTCGGAATTAGAGGATCCAGTCGAGTTGTAGCTATTATAGGATGATGTAGGATTGGATCACTGTGACAGTTACATTGTTTCTAATCGGTCCTTGTGATTTCCCCAGCACTGAATGACTTGGAATTGGAGGATCCAGTCAAGTCCCCTTTCAGTTTCTTGAGACCCTGAACCAAGAGGATCTTGCATTTAGAGTCTTTCCTCTGCAAACCACTGAAAGCCTGTTGCCTGAAGTTGTTTGTCCATCCTTCTCATCAAGTATTCCACCTGTTCATCTTTTAATCAACCCATTGGCTGAAGTTAGATCAAGACCTCTTTTGTCCTTTACTCGCTAGACCTAGTCCCTGAGTTAGAGTGATATCTCCCCGAGTCTCTACCCATCTGATCATCCATTAAAAGCTATCGTGACATAAAACTGATGGGTGTCGGGATTTTCTCCTGCAAGCAATCCAGGAGTGACTTCCGACGCTAACACTAACATGCAATAAAATACCATATGGAATTTTTTCTCATGTTCATCATGCTTGTCCTCTTCGGCCATTTTCTTCCTTCGGGATGCATGACCAACTTCAGGCTCGAAAGTTTTAAGAGTTAATTCACCCTTCTTTTTCTTGGCCGTAGTAAGCATTCACACTCAACAATTCAAGTCAAAGAAGACTGCGTTGATACCAACATGATCTGAGATCTTTTCATACATGTGACTTATTAAAGAATTGTATTAAATGAGCTTAAATTGAAGTGTACCATAAAGAAGGAATAACTCAATAATGAAGAGACATATGCATCAGATCTGAACACAAAAACTTGATAACGGAGTTCGTCCTTGGTGGACTACATCTCCGGGTCTTGCTCTCAAATGGGTAGGCCTTTTTATTAACTCAACAAAAGAATTTGGAAAAATACATAAGTATACCTCATTCTGGAGTTAAGCTGTAGAATCTTTGCTCATATTAGAAAACAAACAACACCACTGAATGTGTGGCATTAAATTACCCAAAAACGACTATCTCCATGCCTCAATCTGATTTTGGCACTTTCAGGCCCTTGAGAAAATTCATCTCGATTTCTGTGCCCGCACCTACAATTAATTCATGGGAAAATTATCGATTTTTGTGCCATCCGTACGGTCACGCGCCTCCATGGTCTCCCCCCAAACTTTGGCATACTCAACTCTTAAGTAATAAAGGTGGGTGGATGTACCAACATAACCGTTAGGCTAGTTGGTTGTTGGAGTTATATTAAGGCTTAGTTGTTGGGGAGGTTCCGTGGTCAAATCCAGAGGCCTCCTGTTTTACCCTGCCATAGAACCTTTATCACCGGATATGACAGATTGTTGTGATATGTTGCTAACTGTGGCAGATAGTTGTGATACGTTGCTAACTCTGGTGGATAGTTGATATATGGAACCATTTTGGTGGAACTTGCTCCAAGTTTGGTGGACTAGGTTGGCGCCAGCCAACCCTTTACCCCTTTTGAAATTCGGTTGCTTGTCGTCCTTGGGAATTTTCCCTCTGCCACATGGCAGCACATGACTAGTCAACGTGGCGACCACTCATTGGCCCACATTACCTCATGGCACAGACAACCACATCACCTCTGCCATGTCATCCTACCACGTCACCTACCAGGTGGCTGTACGGTCCACCATGTGGCTGTATGGACGACCACATGGCACCTTCCCATTAGTTCATGGATTTGACCGGAAAAGTCCAAAAATGAGTGACACATGGCAGATTTTGGTGTTGCCACATCACCATACTGATGTCAGCATGACACATGTCACCCTCTGCGTGTGCCACGTACACTGTATAGATGATGATATCATCCGTACTGNGTTTGACAAGACATTTACACCATTGCAAAGCTTGCGACGTGAGCTTTGTGATGATGCCAATTTCACTGAGTTTTGAGGAATATGATTTTTTTCCCTTTTTCTATCTGCTAAGGCCATTCTGAGCTTCCTGAGTTGCTTCTGCGAATTTTGAGTTATCCTTAGTCTTCTCTAGATCCTGTTTGGATCAGATATCCAAGGTATTCTAGTGACAAGGCATGCTAAGGTTTCCCACCTCATGCTTGTTGATGGTATTCAAGTTTTTCGAAATGAGTCAGAAGCAAAAGCAAAGACTTTTGATTCTCCCCCCCCAAAAATTCACATAATTTATTTCGGAGCATAATGAAATACAATTTCTTCATGTGTTGATAACACTATATGCAAAAGAAAATATTTTTGAAAGAATTCTAAGTATTTTTTTAGAGAAACGTCGATGAAGATTAATCAAGCTAGATCTTCTATCCATTTTAACTTAGTGCCCCATGGGCATTGTGATATGATTGAGGGGTTACTCCCTTTTTTCGTTCATAATTTTGATGACAAAATGGTGTATTTAGGCTTCCACCTACAACCTAATAGATATAGAGTTGAAGATTGGAATTGTTTAGTAGACAAACTAAAGAGAAGATTGTCTCAATGAACCTATATATGGATTTTGATGGCGACTAGAGTGATTTTGATTAAAAGTGTATTACAACCTATTATAGTGCATTGGATATCACTAGGAAATGTACCCAAGTAGGCATTAAATAAATGAATCAACTCATGTTTCACCTACCTATGTAAAGGAAATAGAGAAGAGGGGGGACATCCACTTGTTAGGTGGGAAGTGATTTCCAATCCAAAGGGTTTTGGAAATTGAGGGAAAAAATAATTTGGGACTTTTCTCAAGAGATTTGGTAGCTAAGGGAAGATGGGATTTGATCACTAAGAAGGGCCTTTGGTAGTAGATACTTCATCAAAACTATATTGCACAATTGGTATGTGCATGTATCAAATTTGGAGAGAAAGGAGACTATTTACAATGGGGGTCGACCCAAACAATGGATTTTATTCTATTAAACTAGGCTATTTGACATACTTTTTAGGGATAGAGGGTAAGGTCCACAAGTATTGGTGATAAAATATATGGAAATCAAAGTGTCCCAAAGACTAAGGTGTTCATATGGCTAGCTTTAAATAATTCAAACTTGACATGGGATGATTTTCAATGTAGAGGATGGGAGGGGCTTATGATATGCTCATTTCTCAAAATAGTGAAATAAGTGGATCATATATTTATACATAGTCACTTATCTAATGAGATGTGAAGTGTGAAAACAAGACTATTAAGGCATGAGCAGTCCTGGGAGGGCAAGACTTATCCAAAGCCTTGGAGAACTTGATCAACTCAACAAAGCACAAGGACCAAGCTTTATCCCTTTTCATCATCTAGTCAATATGGTTAGTGCACAATGACTCCATATTTTAGGGTAAATTTCCCAGCTCAAGAAGATTTTTTAATCAATTAAAGGTCAATCTAGTAGTAAGGATAGTTATATGGAAAGGAAGTTTCCCTCGAATCCTAAAAACATCTTATAGAGATCTATCTCAAAATCAAATATTTTTGAACAATGCATCCAAGGACAACCCCAACTTGCGTGGAGTAGGAGGGTGGATCCTTCTCCAAAAAAACATAAGGATCACCTTTAAACTAGGCCTGCGAAGGGGCACAAACAATTTGGAAAAATTAATGGCACCAAACATGTTACTAAATTTGGCCTTGTAGAGAGGTACTAGAGCTAGATGTATATGGATATTTCAAAGTGATTATAAGATAGCTACAAGTACCATGTATTTTAACAACATTGATCACTGGGTAAGCATGAGAAAGACAAATAATATCATGACCAGATCAATAACATATCTTTCACTCGTTTTTACAGAGAACTGAATGCAAAATAATACTCTTTAGCAAAGGTAACAATGGATCTAGAAGAAGGAATATTGTACATAGTGGAAGCCCCATAGGTATGTTTGGGTTGACCCTCTTCTAGGTATCAATAAGTGAGAATGAACCAATCATTGTGAAGGATAGTACTGCTAATTTTTTAAGAATAGAGGTTCATGATGGCTTTGGTAAAATATGATTCACTATTTATGGCATGAGAGATAGTTGGGGAAAATTGTTGGAAACCTTGCCAAAAGGAGGTGAAGATGAAATTCCATTGCAAGTCAAATTTAATTGTGTTGAAATAATGACAGGAAAGATATAATTAACTTTTTCCATTGTTATCTTCTTTGTCTTAACATTAAAGATGATTTTAGAGAAGCTAGTTAGTCACCAATCATGGTCTAGAGATGATGCACTTCATATAGTGAATACTTTTACAAATGTCATGAAGTTCCATATGGTTTACCATTGGTTGTGACATTGATATTTTATTTTGCAGTGAAGAAGATGATGAATGATCTAGAACCTATGTGACATCTTTAGTATGTGAGACAATGGGGTCAATAACATGTATTTTTAGTGACAAGATAATGACACTAACAACAAACCATATGGTGGTCTAAAATTATAGATTACTGGCAATATCAAGAAGATTGGAAATGTTAAAGACATTAAGGATTTGAGATATAAAATTCCTAGAAGAGTGCTGAAATTTCTTTTATAATGCATATTTCATAATGAATGGGTGAGAAGGTGATAAGTAAAGAGAGAAACCCTAAAATTCTAGGCACACCTATTGATTCTACTTTGTTAAAGTTTGGATTATCATCGTGGGGTGGGGAATTTGTTAGACAATGAAGTGAATCTCGAATAATAAAAATGAGTCTTTTTAACCCTACGAGGAAAATAACGATTGTCATGGAAACACTTCTTAATGGAAAAATTCAAGCTTATTGATGGGATGCCTTGAAAATTGTCCAAAAAAAATGTGTAAAAAGGTTATATATGCTACTGAAAGTGTTTTTGCAATGGATGGAGCAACAAGTAGTTATCCTATGAATATCATTGGTGTTTTTTTTATTGAATATCTTCAAACTATCTGCCTTGATTTTATAGTATTGGACAATAATTATTATCCATATAAAAATACCATCTAGAGAGTTGGTTTAGGTTATACATGTATTTTATTGAGATTATTGGCATAAAGGATCTTGTGTATCCTAGAGTCAAAGAAGTTGTTTCAATTTGTATAACTCGATATATTATAGTGATAGAGAGTTGGTTTAGGTTATACATGTATTTTATTGATATTATTGGCATAAAGGATCTTGTGCATCCTAGAGTCAAAGAAGTTGTTTCAGTTTGTATAACTCGATGTATTATAGTGATAGTGGTTACTAGGGATAATATAAACACAACAAAAGTAATTGCAACAAAATGTGGTATCTTAAGAAATGATGGTATGGAAATAGAAGGACCTAATTTTTGTGAAAAGAACTCAAATGATATGAGTATGCTATTAACAAAAAAATACAAAAAAATATAACATATTTTTATTGCCTAAGATGCTACTTTATTGTGACAAATTGAAGTTGAAAACTTTTTTGGTTTAGAATATTATTGAAATGGTAAACTT
>JASDQU010240937.1:63343-75568 GCA_032191745.1 Picea mariana
CATCTCTAAATTATGTGAAAATTACACAGAAACCCAAGGCACCAAGCAATGTATGGAAGGGATTCCATCTCCAATGGTGTCTACTAGGGTTAAAATAATGGGTGGAAGCAACAAGGATGTCTAAATGGGAGTGCAACAAGTTGTCAGTTTATTTTGACTTTGGTTGTTGCAAGAAACATTTAAATATTAGTTATGATGCCACATATATGAATATTGCAGTGAGGGAGGGATTTATTGATAGCCCTGATGTTCCCCATGTCATGGAAGAGTAAAATATTTCTATATAAGTGAATCTTTGTTCCTTTCTTCTTGCCAAATACATCCTCTCTCTATTGTTTCTTAGAAAAATATTTCAACTAACAACTTGTTTCAAATTTTGATGACTTTCATAAGCTATAAGGAGCAATGATGGGTAGAGAATAATTTACAATTTAAACTCCATATGATAATATTTCTATGTTGATGTTTAACAAGCAGGTGCTGAAAAGGTAGTTTTCTTAGCTCCCATCAAGTATGCTCATAAGTTTGTTGTTGGGGTTACTTAGCACCAATACAATTCTAATTTGAACACCATTTCAAATGAAAGTTGCATGACTAATTGCTTGAGTTATTTGGAAAAGGTTTGAACTTTGCAATTATATTTTTATGAAAATTTTTACAACTTTAATTTTCTATGTATTTGTTATTTGGAAAATGTTTGAACTTTGCAATTATATTTTTATGAAAGTGGTTACAACTTTAATTGTCTATGTATTTGTTTGCGAATAACCACACCTTCTTGGGCAAGAACTTCTATGTGAGTAGAGAATGAATTCTTTCATTTTCTAGCAAGTGATTAATGACAAGTTTGGCACTATTAAAGGCTATGACAATTATAGCTACCATTTATTTGAATAAAACTCTATATAATATCTCATTTGATTAGTATTATCACCTTTGTAATTTTTTAGTTCAAGCCATCTAAAACATGTGTTTATTTCTAGTTTTTATCTAAACAATAACTCAAAAGATAGTGGATGAAGCATCAAACATGGACTGGCGAGGTGGCAGAGGATCTATTTTCAGCATGATCCCTATAAGTACATGAGAAACTAAGGTAGGAAGGCAATTCACCCATGTTGATTATCATTTGCCTAAAATTTTTATAGAGTTTGTTATCACATAGGGTTGTGAAGGGCCATAGGTGTGTGTCGATATAACCGAGTTTGTAGTCTTTCCTCGTCTCTATCCTTTTCGCATACCAAATCTTAAGTTTTCCCCCCTTTGGCTTGTAAATCGTTCTATGTTTTCCCTTTTTCATTTGTGCGCTCTGGTTTTCCTTAAATATCTTACTCTAGTGAAATCTTGGCCCCAAGCCCCTTTGTTTTCTCTAAGGGTGAGCACTCACATCCTGTGTTTCAGTCACTGGTCTCCCTGTTTTCTCAGCTCACAGCCAGTCGTCCAAATCCTTGTTCATGCAGGATGCAACCATGAACACAAAGCACAACTTTCTTAGCAGTCTGTTTCAACATTGAAGCATAAGCAAAAGGCAATTTTAATCTTTCAATGACGAAGATTCCCAAAAAATTCCAGATCAGCGGCTCACGGGCATTCGGGAGCACCAACTTGCGCAAAGTATAGCACCATAGAAAAAGGCCTCGAAGTGAGTATGAACTGTTGATCTTAAAGGGGTCAAGTGGCAACTGATCCAAACCTTTGGGTAAATGAGCTTCAAGAGATTTGAAATGAGAAATGCTTAGAAGTCCCGAAGACCTGAAGAGTCGAAGCCACCAAAGCACCAATTTTTATGAAGTCGCCGAAGTGGCCGAAGGCCCGAAGTCCCAAAGGACCAAAATAGATCTGAGCCATTGATCAACAAGAGCCACATGTCATTAGATCTATCACTCCAGGAGTTTTAAAATGAGAAACATTGCAAATTCCAGAAGGGCCAAAGCCTGAAGTGCCCAAAGAGAATCTGAGTCATCGATCAGTAGAAGCCATGTGTCACTAGATCCTTCACTCAAGATAAAACCAACAGAAGACAAATGGAGTTTGATAATTGAAATTCCGAAGGCCGATCCGCAAAGTAAATCTCAACCATTGTTTTTAAGGGGAAGATCCGATCCGTCAATCTAAAAAGAACCTGAGCTGAGCCATTGATCAGAGGGCCTACTATTAGATCGCAAGATCAACGGTCGCACCAAATTGCAGGGTCAGAAGGTGCACACATTTTAAAATCTCAAGGGCGGGCTGCAATTGGAATTGTGTTTTTTAGATAGGGACACGTGGCGGTTCATGGTGAATTGCGGGGACAAAAGTGGTTTTCTTTTAGACAACCCTTGGTAGCGCCCGCAATCATGCAATTGCGTAGGGTCATGGCCCTAGGTCACATTGAAGATGGAGCGATGGAGAGGAGCTGCACCAAAGGCCAAAATCGCTCGTATTTGGTCACAAAAGAATATTTTCTTGGCCTCAAGGCATCGAGATTGACTCGAAGAAGTCATGGGCACCGCCTGGAACATTCATGGGTGTCAGGCCTCATCCTTATACCGATGAAGGTAGTTAATGGAAATGGGGGCGGTGGTTGAGACCTCGTCTCACCCCATAAATGGAATGCGTGGAGAGAAGGGTCATGGGGGTCGATTGTCAGTCCAAAGCTCCCTGGTGGATAGATTTTCTTGTAGAGCTCGCACTGATCTGGGCTCGCGTCTGACGTAAGAAGGCCTGCACAGTCTGACAGAGCAGGCACGAACTGAAAACTTTAAATGCAATGGTCTGATCACACTCCTGGTGGTTGCAACAGTTATGAGTATAAGTAGTTAGTTATGATATTTTGTTAAAGGTCAAATGGTTGAGCTAGGCTCCCTGCTATTGTAATATTTTGATAAAGAACACTAGTTCTTTGGTTATGTCTTGATTTGAGACTTCTTGATTAATCTAAGTCATATTTCTTACTCCATCTTATTTACCTCTGATACTGAGAGAGTTCATGATTGATTGATTCACATGGATTGTTGTGACTGTATTATGATGAATGTTTGATTATAATGCTATTACGATTTCTTTCAGTTTCCTTGAAATTTGAATCCAAGAGGATCTTGTGTTTAAGTTTTTCTTCCTTAGGCTACTGGAAGGCTTGATGTTCACGACATACCTCTACACTTTTCTCACCAAAGTATTCCTCCTACTCACCTTTACTCCAACTTACTGACAGAAGTTGATCCAAGACCTTAATTGCTTGCGCATACCAATCCATATTTCTGAGTTAGAACGTTATTTTCATTGAGTCTTCTCCATTTGGCCTCTTAAAAATCATTTACATTTACTGTATAAACTGATGGGTACTGGGCTTACCTTCTATGCAATCTAAGGGTGACGTCTAGTGTTAACAGAGTTAATTTTATTGATTCTCTCAAGGTTCCACACATAATTCCTAGGTTTTTTTTTCCTTTTTAACTAAAATAAATATTATCAAATTGATCTTAAATAAAATTGCTTAACTTTGTCTACATGTTTAAATTACCTCAAGAGAGTCCTAAGAAACCTGAAATGTATTACCTTGGTTAGAAGTTAAGATTGTAAAACCTAGTATGACCACGACCTTACTTGAACAAATATCCATAAGACCACCACCTCAATGTTTTCCTCATCTTATTACCTTTACTTTCACCAATATCCATCAAGGCTAACTATTTTTGGAAAACTACTGGTTATGATTTTGGTATATCTTCACATTCAATTTAGCTTCTTCCAAAGGTCAATTGCTTTACTTGTTTATCTTTTTTCAATAGTTTTTTTTAGATCTAGGTGAATTGGTAAGTGGTCAGGATTACTTGGGTGAGGACCAATTTTAATTCGGCTAGCTTCCACTATAAACCATAGGTCAGTGCCAATATCCCGCAAACCAACACCAAGTAGAAAAATTATGACTTAGAAAGGACTAAGACTTTCAGAGACACACCCATGAGGGGAGTCCCACTCATGGGGGCTACCTATCCTTCTATCCTTATCACAATGGGCCAAGGTCTCATAGAGGATTTGAACCTGAGTGGGAAGGATGCAAGACCTATATCCCAACCATCTCGTCAAACCACCTCAACCTTTCACCAATATTTTGTTAACCTCTACTCTTAAGAGAGCACATAAGAGTACACAAATAATTGTGATACCCTTGATGAAGGAAACCAATAACCACGAGCCAATTTTTAGATGGCATTTGTAGAGTCTATTTTGGGTACTTCTATAGATTCAAAGTCCAACCAATGCGTTTAGTACTACATTTTGATAATAGGAATAACTACAAATTGTTTCTTACATGAAATCTCATTCAGGTTGTACCAATTTTAGTTGCTTTAGCACATAATCATGATGAATGATTTTCTATTTATTTTATTTTAATTTAATAAATGGGTTTCATTGGAGGCATATAAGTGCCTTTCTCTTGATTATTTTGAGTTGATTGTAACTTTACAATGTCACGTGTGCGTGTGTATTATTGCATTTTGTATTTGTTTAGTCTTTGGAAAGTTATTTTCTTATTCACATTGGAATATTATTTTAATTACTTTTAATAATTTCAATAAATAAAACTATTATTTAACAAGGTTTACCTTTTTTTAAGTTATGTATTTTGGTGCAACACTTTGTTGATATTAAACATAGTGGAATATTGCATTTGATCTTGAAGGATACTGTCACAACCCCAAGGGTTCGCCTTTATCTGAAACATTTCATCCCGACACCTTGGCAATTGTGTGACACTACCTTGGGGTTGTGATAGATACCCTTTAATTTGGTTACTATGAAACCCTATAGATGGTGGAGCCTGTCCCCTTTGTTTCAAGTAATATGACCTATTATTGTATTTCTAAAGGTCATTGGAAAGGATTTCCTATCTCTTAATGGAGACTTGACTGACATGCCCTTCCAAGTACCCGCACTAGATGTTTTAGTTGTTGATCTAACTATTAGAGTGGAGAAGTCTATTATTGATGATGAGATTAAGGTGACCATTATGTAAGTAGTCTCACATAACCCCCAAAACATGGATTAATATATACAATAACTAATATGAATGAGACTTAAGTTTGTATAGGTAATTCAAATTGAATATCGTGCATTTTCTATTGTATGAAGAAATATGAGGGTAAATTGAAAGGAATTATTGGTTACACATAGTACACATTTCATTCTAGACAATCAATATGGTGCAAATTTGTCTTACATTGAATTCATTTCTAGCTTACTCTAGTAAGCTTTAGTTGTGATATTGGTTGTGACTTTATTATCGTTTTGGATCAAACATATTTAACACAAAAGCTAGAATAATACATAGTGACAATTTTATGGAATTAGTGTCATTGTATGTGTGTGCGCACACATACGTGTTTGGGTAATACTTTTGTGGGATTCCATACCTTAACTTATTTTCACTAGATGTTATAATTTGGGAAGCTTTCATTTCTCTAATGATACTTAAATATATTATAAACATTTTCGTTCTCTAACATACTTCATTGAGTATTGTTTTTGGTGCATGTTCTTTAGAGCTTGGCTTTTGTTATTTCTATAGCTAACTCGTAATATATCAGTCGTTAGGTGATGAGAAAAATTGAAATGAGGTCATAACGTTGGAAAAAATGAGGAAAGTGGATAAAACACAATAGTAATAGACAAAGAACAAGGTTGTGGGTTTACAACAAGGCCAAGCTGCTCACAACATTTATGATTTTCTTGGCATAATTTCTATTAACTAAACCAACTCCATATATTTTCTTTGCAACAACAACCCCTTATATTGTTTGGTGTTCTATTTTTTTTTCTAAATTCTATATCTAAACTTCCTTTTTTATGATCTCTATCTGATTTCTACATATTATATTAACTTAAGTAGGTAATTATACCTTTATACCTTCATTATTATTTATCTTATATAATTTATATAAATTGAAATCCTTTCTTCTTTCACACTCACTTGTACTCTTCTTTATTCATTATGTGATTTGTGTGTTATTTTATATCTTAAGCATTATCATGAACTTTGTAATAGTTATTTAGATGTATTATAAATTTTATTTTCTAAAGTATAATCCATATTTATGTTTACAATATAGATATATCAAAATAACTTGTCCATCTTTTCCTTCATTAAATAACTTGTCCATCTTTTCCTTCATTAAAACCTTTGTGTTATTAACCTTTGTGTTATTTTCTACTTGAGATCGCTAGATACATGGGGATCTAGAGAAGGTAAATTCTTCCTTAAAATACATGATTACTCAATAAATATTGATAAATGATGTCTATATGAATTAGATTCTCAAACTCTCTCAACTCTATTATTATTAGAGAGCTGAAAAAACACTCGCCGGGAGGGGGAAATGGTAACGCAATTTAGAGTTTCTCTCAACTTATCTCTCATGCATGCACCTAGTCTAGAGAGAGATAAGTAAAGGACTCTCTCACTCATGTGCCCTGGAGTCAACTCTCAAGCGCCTTGTTCCATTGGAGTATCATGCATGCATAGCAAAGAGTTAATAAAATTTTTGAATATCTCCTACTTAGTTATTAGTAATTTATTTTTTAATCTACGTATATCTATATAATATTTTTACAAAGTCTCTGTATATTTTTTTAGATTTAGTTTAGAAAATGCTATTTTTTTCTCCAGAACATTGAAATAAATTTTCATTTACTACAATCTATAATTTGACTTAGCAACATCCATTTTATATCTATAGGGATTGATATTCACTTTACATTCCATTAATTTTAACACTGCTAAAAATATATATTTTTAGAGCTTGCATTTTCATTATTTGACTCTTCTATGTCTTAAAAGTGAGATCCAAGATTTTTATTAGAGATGAAATGCTCATGGAATGGTCCAAACTTGCTCTCTCAATCAGCGGTCAATAATATTATGCTTATAGTTAATCAACGGTCAATACTATTATGCTTTATAGTTAATGACGTTTCTTCCTTATATTCCTCCTCGTGACTCTAAATCCACGAGGTGTAATTATCTCACTATTTTATACCTCCCAAGTCTAATGAGTGTATATTACAACTATTTTACAAATATCTTAAATAAAATAATTATGATATTAATATTATTCGTAAACTACATTTAATAATTCAATATATAGTTTGTTACAACATATTTTAAATATGCAGCTATTACAAATCCAAATCCAATGAGATGAGACTCTACTCTATTTTCCAGTGGTTTACTTATATTTAAGACTTAATAATGTTAGAAATATATGTCTTATGTTATTATAATTAATCATAAAAATAAGAATACAATTACAATAGAATAAAACCATAAAACATGGAATATAAAATTTATTTTGACAAAAATATATGAAATAATGTTAGAAACATAAGTTTCATGTTATTATAATTAACCATAAAAATAAGAATACAATTACAATAGAATAAAACCATAAAACATGGGATATAAAATTTATTTTGACAAAAATATATGAAATAATGTTAGAAACATATGTCTTATGTTATTACAATTAACCATAAAAATAAGAATACAATTACAATAGAATAAAACCATAAAACATGGGATATAAAATTTATTTTGGCAAAAATATGTAAAAAAAAAATTCAAGTATAAAATAAAGACTATTCCATGCTCTTATTATTCTCATATTTATAATATAAGAATTAAAAAAAACATAAAAACTCCAATTAAAAAATAAATACTATGATATACTTTTATTATTCACATACTTATAATCTAAAAATTAAAAAAACATAATAAGTCACCAACGCATAAACATTATGATCTAGTGGGACACTACATAATCACTTATTATTGTGATTTTATTTGATATTCCATCCACTTGCACTGCTCAATTACATAATAAAAAATTATAATAATATGAATGAAATACAACTCTCCCATAAATTATGGTCAAGGTTGTAACACCTTCTAATAATTATTTTCATTACTCAATTATAGAATAGAAAATTATAATAATAGGAATAAAATCAACCAGGTTCAAGATTGTAACACCTTGGTTAAAGTTAAGGTTTTTGAATTAATTAGAGTTAATATTTTGAGTCTTTAGGGTCTTATTTAATGATAATATGTAGTCACATATATGTGAGCCTGCTCACATATATGTGAGCCTGCTCACATATATGTGAGTAGGCTCACATATATGTGAGCCTGGGCTCATATATGTGAGCATGGGCTCACACATATGTGAGCCTGCTCACACATATGTGAGCCTGCTCACACATATGTGAGCATGCTCACACATATGTGAGCATGCTCACACATATGTGAGCATGACACATATGTGAGCATGCTCACATATATGTGAGCATGTGGTGAGGTAGAATGGTGTCAACAAATAATTTGGGAAAATGATGACATAAAAATACACTTTAAAAAAATATTTAAAGAATGCACAATATGATGATTAAAAAATTATTTAAAGAATGTAATAAGTGTAATTTTTATTCTCCACATGTTTGAGCAATAAGATCTCATATGCTTTCCACTTAATATTTTGGTGATAAAGAAACAATAATTTTTTCATATAAATTTTGTTTTTAATTTTTTTTTATTTATTAATCTTAATAAAAAATATAATAAAATATATATGAATTTTGAACTTTGTGAGATAAATTACACCATTAATACCTAAAACTAACTCTCAAAACTTCAAAACCCCAAATTTCCAACTTATCTTTAGAATAAGGACATTTCCCACATTAAAATATGTCGAGTGGCCATGTTAAGAACATAAATATGATTTTTCACACCAACAATTCCTAATAATATATGATATTATGTTGATACACTTTTAGCATAGGAAACACATTTATACATGATGAAATATTAACCAACGACGTGGAAATTTGATTGGAAAATTAGGTTATTCTTACAAATAGTACCCATGTGTGGGCTTTGTTGGATCCCATGGTTGAGAACGAGGAATGGAAAGATGAGTTTTATAGGTTCCTAAGTCAAACGCTCTTATGATTGGTGGGGTCTATCTTGCTTAGGATTTATGAGGCATCACATTCCAAAAAGTTGTCCATACAAAATTATGAAGGCGAGTTATCCCAACTACACCATTTCATCATGTGGGAGAAGAATTGTATAATGGTAGGTAAGTGAATTTATTAAGAGGTTTATTTCATCTCTACACTTCAAAACACATATAAGTTTATTAATCATTGAAAACATATAAGTTTAGCAATTGATTTTATTTTTTTAATTTTATTATCAATGAATATTATTATTATTGAGGATGAAAGCAAATTGAATAATTTCTACTAGAATGACATAGGGATTAGCAACTACTGATATACTACTAAAAACATGTTCGAATATATAGGTTGTAATATAGTTTGAAATATATGTAAAAATTGTAGAAGAAAATATGGTGGAAAACCAAAATAGATTTTATGCAATGAGAGTATTTTTGTATTTCTCTTATATAATATATTTAAAATGTTTTTTTACAAGGATCAAAGAATAAGTATCTATATTACTAAAAAAATGGGAACAAGTTACTACTAAAGATATGGTCAAATATATATGTTGTAATATAGCTTGAAATAGATGTAAAAAATTGTGGAAGAAAATATGGTAGAAAAACAAAATAAATCTTATGCAATGAGAGTATTTTTGTATTTCTCTTATATAATATATTTAAAATGTTTTTTTACAAAGATCAAAGAATAAGTATCTATACTACTAGTAAAAAAATGGGATCAAGTTACTACTAAAAACATGCTCGAATATATAGGTTGTAATATAGCTTGAAATAGATGTAAAAAATGTGGAAAAAAATATGGTGAAAAACCAAAATAATGCAATGAGAGTATTTTTGTATTTCTCTTATATAACATATTCAAAATGTTTTTTAGTTTCAGTCATGGATCAAAGAATAAGTATAGATACTACTAGTAAAAAAAAATGGGATAACATTTACTCTAATATTGCTCCACCCCCCACCCTCATGTGTTGTAGTCACTATTAGAGTTGTATATTTTGAAGTGTAGAGATGAAACAAACATAGTAATAAGCTTTCCCTTACCATCCATTTTATTATTTAGTCTCCACATATACACATAATATAGTTTATCTTACAAATATTTAATTTTTCTAGGTTAAAAATTTGTAATTTTTTTTTTAAGTTTACTAATTAATTTTTGGATCCCATTTCATACAGCTTTGTATTCACAATATTTTCTCCCCTTATTTATGTATAAATAAATAAAAATATATATTTTTAAGAGTAAATGTTCAGTATCCAAATATTTTTTATAATTTCTTAGTTGTGTAATTTTTAAGATAATGATTTTTTTTGGGTTCTTTCTTTATCAAGCAAATAAAATTCTGTATAATATAATAATAATAATAATAATAAATTGGAAATTTCTATATTATTTGACAGAGGATTTTATGATGAATCTATTAACATAAGTCCACTATTTTTAAGGGAAAAGATGAAGGGATTTCACCCTTAGAAGTTGCAACTCTATGAAAACATGTGAAAATGAGGAAGGTGTGTGGAATTTTAAAGCCTCAATTGAGGGTGAGATCTTGATTAAGGGCTTAAGAACATGTTTTAGAGACCCTCCATTCAGGTCTTATGTTGATTTAAGCTCTTGATTGGGGTTTTATGCCCTCGATTAAGGTCTTAAAACCATGAACGAGGTCTTCCCTCGATTGAGTGTTTTCATGGATCTTTTTACCCTCCCCACTTGCCAAAGAGTGGGATACACATTTACAAATTCACCCTAGATGTTTAATTGTGCACTAAATGCTAATTTTTTTCTTTTGAGTGGTTGATAGCTTGGGGGTTAACTTAATATTAAAGAGAGTTTGAGAGTTGGTGAGTTAGAGGAACTAATGTGTGGTCACTATTGAGTGTCATGGTTAGATAGTCTTAAATGTATTTCTTGATAGACAACAATATTAATGTATATTTTGGGGTTGGATCAAAGGAGCTTTACATTTATTTTGAGTTTTGTTACATATAAACATAAAATTCACTTAATTTAATTATTAAGTTAATTTTTATGTTTACTATAAATCATATTAATTGTCTTGTTGATTTGCATTATTTAGTATATAACTGAATTAACTAATTTTCATAACTTAAGTAATTATACTATCAAGTGTCAATGGATCTGGTGGAAAATCTAGGAGAGAAGGCCTTTTCTATCTGGTTGAGAGAGGCCATGATAAATGACACCCCCTAATCTTGTTGATGCAATGCAACCTGTACTATGAAGGTACTAAAGGTTTTATGTCTAGGAAGACAATTATGAATGGCGGTTATGTGAATAATGAAGGAGGAGTCATGGTTGGGTGTTTAATCATGGAATGTATTGGCCATGAAGGTTTTATAGCTAATGTGGGGACTAGCCAAGAAAACCAATTTGCAAGGGTTGCAACCTTGACTTGCTCTAGAATTGGGAATTTGGGGTTTGATTCATGTAGCACAAGGCTAATYTTGCTTCTCTTGGTTAGYAGTTTTCTCCATGCTTCTTTGGTATAGAATTTGTTTTGGTTGCATGCTCTCAATGCATCTAGGTTGKTTTTGGTGAATCTCTTGAGATTGTTGGGTGATGATGGGGAGCTATGGAAAGAAATATCTACTTATTTCCCTTCCCAAAGCCTAGCCTACCTATTCTCCTTACAAAACATAGACCATTTCCCCTCTCTAGTTCTCTTCCTGGCCATGGGCACCATTCTATCTATTGGTCATAGTTCTTGGCCTTATCTAAGTCCAAGGAGACCTCTGATTTGGATGTTATAATTCTCATATGTGTGGTGGTGGGATGGGTTACTGGGGGAAAGAATTTGAGGACAAGGCAAGAGCTTATTTCATTTCCCTGCTTTTAAATGCCTAGCATCCATTGGAGTTGTGGACTCTTAGTTGATATTGGCTCTTCCTCTGATAAGAGTTGTGGGGTGGCTTTATCCTCTACTTCTTCTGTGGCCAGTTTTCTTCCATTTCTTTTCTCTTTCGGGTGATCTTGTGGTGTTTCGTGGTCACAATCTATTCTCTACCATGAAACCTACCATCCAAGCCATGGGATCTATTTACAACAAGAGGAACTCCTACAAGTGTATTCCCTTAGCTCCTAAACCTAACCAAGCTCAATAGGATGCATTAAGGGAAGCCACAAACTTCCAATGTTAGTTCTCTAAGGACACAAAGAGGGAGATTGAGGATAAGGACAATAAAATCAAATGGA
>JASDQU010240937.1:76307-90092 GCA_032191745.1 Picea mariana
ATAATTGCATTTGAGAAATCATTGCACAATCCAATTTTACATATTCGTCCTTTCTGAACGGTTGAACCTGCGGTGAAGAAATCCATGATTTTTAATTGAATAGAAGCCAAAGTGCACTGCACATTATGCACCCAAAGTGGGCAGAATAGGGGACCAAAATATACCAGATTTTTATAGATTCAAAAGGATTGTTTTACCTGCATATGAATGTCCCACATCCCACTAAGCCCAATTGCTACAGCATGGGCATCTTTATTCTCCACCGCAGAAGAAGCCTTTAAAAATCCTGGCCCCGATTTTTTTCTATGTCTGTATGGCATCGGATATTTTTCTTGTATCTGTGTATTGCAGCATATATATTGAGAAGGAAAAATATTTAGTTTACATTCCTAGTTTTTCAGTAAATACAACGCCGACACAGGGAACAATGAATCTGTTTATAGTAGTTTTCTGAAGTCTTATGATGTGATTTTTTTATTTCTTATTTTCAAAGTATGAATCCATACTCAAGATTAAAAGTACTCGCAGATATGGAATCCACAGACAAGAGTAGAAGTCCTCGTACCTGTGGATAAAGTTAAAAGTTTAGAGATAAGAGTCCGAATTATGGAAGTTTGAATCCATACGCAAGATTAAAAGTCCTCGTACAGATGGAATCCATACACAAGAACAGGATAAAATTTAGGAATACGATTAAAAGTCCGAAGAATGGCAGTTTGTGGTTGTAATTTAGTCCATGACAATAAAATGTCAAGATCCATTGAAAGCTCAAAAGTTTTGATTACAATTTTTCTCATTTTATTTTAAATCTTATTATTTTATATTATCTTATAATATAATATTAAAGTTTGAGTAATGGTAAATTTGTTTTCTAATTTCTTCCAATAACATCTCATGGTTTATTGTGTTATATTTAAATAAACTTATTAAACTATTTTTTTGGGTAGAATTTTTCCATACAATGATATCTCAAGGTTTGTTATGATATATTTTGATCTAATTGAAATAATTTAAAATTTTAGAATTTTTGCATGCAATGATATCTCAAAGTTTGTTGTGAGATATTTTGATCTAGTTATCATATACTTTGATGTAATTGAAATAATTTAAAATTTTAGAATTTTTCCAAATAATGATATCTCAAAGTTTGTTGTGAGATACTTTTATCTAATTGAGATAATGATAGTTGTTTGAAATTTTATTGTTTTTGCAAATATGTTATTATGATATGAAAATAAATTATTATAATATGAAAATTTTAATTTATTAATTATTAATAATATTATTTTTTATAATAAATAATATAAATTAGTAAATAGTTTAATTAAATTATATAATTTATAAAAATTAACTATTTATAATATTTAATTTACATTTAAAATAATTTCTTATAATATTAATTATTTATTCATACATAAATTTTTAGTTGATAATATAATTTGTTTTTAAGTTAGTCTATTTTAGTATTAATATGCTAAAAAAGGAGTAGTGGAAACCAGCCACATGAGTGATACAATAAACAATAATATTTCTCTTATTAATTAAAAAATGAAATAATCGTCTTTTTATTAATTAAAAGAAGTATAACATCATGATGGAGAGGGTAGTTGATACTCAATCTCTATAGAGACCCAGGTAACCGTGAGAAACTATGTTGGAGGTCCATCCTACTCCTTTAAGCATCCTCCTTTGCAATTCTATTCCACATGATCCTCTTCCACCAGGATAGGATTGGAGGGGGAGCCTCCTAATGCTTGGGAGGGAAATTAGTGTTCTCCATGGGATAACTAGGAAATTCCATAGGATATTCCATAGGAGTAGCCACTGAAATTTTGAAATTTTGGTGTTTTTGGTTTGAGGATAACTAGGTTCATGAATCTAATCCTTGAATTTACCTCCAGTTGCTCCTTAGGGAGATGTTTTCTTTTCCATTTGATTTTATTGTCCTTATCCTCAATCTCCCTCTTTGTGTCCTTAGAGAACYAACATTGGAAGTTTGTGGCTTCCCTTAATGCATCCTATTGAGCTTGGTTAGGTTTAGGAGCTAAGGGAATACACTTGTAGGAGTTCCTCTTGTTGTAAATAGATCCCATGGCTTGGATRGTAGGTTTCATGGTAGAGAATAGATTGTGACYACGAAACACCACAAGATCACCCRAAAGAGAAAAGAAATGGAAGAAAACTGGCCAYRGAAGAAGTAGAGGATAAAKCCACCCCACMACTCTTATCAGAGGAAGAGCCAATATCAACTAAGAGTCCACAACTCCAATGGATGCTAGGCATTTAAAAGCRGGGAAATGAAATAAGCTCTYGCCTTGTCCYCAAATTCTTTCCCCYAGTAACCCATCCCACCACCACACATATGAGAATTATAACATCCAAATCAGAGGTCTCCTTGGACTTAGATAAGGCCAAGAACTAYGACCAATARATAGAATGGTGCCCATGGCCAGGAAGAGAACTAGAGAGGGRAAATGGTCTATGTTTTGTAAGGAGAATAGGTAGGCTAGGCTTTGGGAAGGGAAATAAGTAGATATTTCTTTCCATAGCTCCCCATCATCACCCAACAATCTCAAGAGATTCACCAAAAMCAACCTAGATGCATTGAGAGCATGCAACCAAAACAAATTCTATACCAAAGAAGCATGGAGAAAACTRCTAACCAAGAGAAGCAARATTAGCCTTGTGCTACATGAATCAAACCCCAAATTCCCAATTCTAGAGCAAGTCAAGGTTGCAACCCTTGCAAATTGGTTTTCTTGGCTAGTCCCCACATTAGCTATAAAACCTTCATGGCCAATACATTCCATGATTAAACACCCAACCATGACTCCTCCTTCATTATTCACATAACCGCCATTCATAATTGTCTTCCTAGACATAAAACCTTTAGTACCTTCATAGTACAGGTTGCATTGCATCAACAAGATTAGGGGGTGTCATTTATCATGGCCTCTCTCAACCAGATAGAAAAGGCCTTCTCTCCTAGATTTTCCACCAGATCCATTGACACTTGATAGTATAATTACTTAAGTTATGAAAATTAGTTAATTCAGTTATATACTAAATAATGCAAATCAACAAGACAATTAATATGATTTATAGTAAACATAAAAATTAACTTAATAATTAAATTAAGTGAATTTTATGTTTATATGTAACAAAACTCAAAATAAATGTAAAGCTCCTTTGATCCAACCCCAAAATATACATTAATATTGTTGTCTATCAAGAAATACATTTAAGACTATCTAACCATGACACTCAATAGTGACCACACATTAGTTCCTCTAACTCACCAACTCTCAAACTCTCTTTAATATTAAGTTAACCCCCAAGCTATCAAC
This sequence comes from Picea mariana, assembly GCA_032191745.1. Taxonomy (NCBI): domain Eukaryota; kingdom Viridiplantae; phylum Streptophyta; class Pinopsida; order Pinales; family Pinaceae; genus Picea; species Picea mariana. The sequence goes on from JASDQU010240937.1 coordinate 79,655, forward strand.
CACTCAAAAGAAAAAAATTAGCATTTAGTGCACAATTAAACATCTAGGGTGAATTTGTAAATGTGTATCCCACTCTTTGGCAAGTGGGGAGGGTAAAAAGATCCATGAAAACACTCAATCGAGGGAAGACCTCGTTCATGGTTTTAAGACCTTAATCGAGGGCATAAAACCCCAATCAAGAGCTTAAATCAACATAAGACCTGAATGGAGGGTCTCTAAAACATGTTCTTAAGCCCTTAATCAAGATCTCACCCTCAATTGAGGCTTTAAAATTCCACACACCTTCCTCATTTTCACATGTTTTCATAGAGTTGCAACTTTCAAGGGTGAAATCCCTCAATCTCTTCCCTCAAAAATAGTAGACTTGATGTTAATAGATTCATCATAGAATCATCTGTCAAATAATATAGAAATTATTATTATTATTATTATTATTATTATATATATATATATATATATATATATATATATAATACAGAATTTTATTTGCTTGATAAAGAAAGAACCCAAAAAACAATCATTATCTTAAAAATTACACAATTAAGAAATTATAAAAAATATTTGGATATTGAACATTTACTCTTAAAAATATATATTTTTATTTATTTATACATAAATAAGGGGAAAAAATATTGTGAATACAAAGCTGTATGAAATGGGGTCCAAAAATTAATTAGTAAACTTAAAAAAATACAAATTTTTAACCTAGAAAAATTAAATATTTGTAAGATAAACTATATTAAGTGTATATTTGGAGACTAAATAATAAAATGGATGGTAATGGAAAGCTTATTACTAGTTTTGTTTCATCTCTACACTTCAAAATATACAACTCTAATAGTGCCTACAACTTGATCCCATTTTTTTTATTAGTAATATCTATACTTATTCTTTGATCCTTGACTGAAACTAAAAAACATTTTGAATATGTTATATAAGAGAAATACAAAAATACCCTCATTGCATTATTTTGGTTTTTCACCATATTTTTTTTCACATTTTTTACATCTATTTCAAGCTATGTTACAACCTATATATTCGAACATGTTTTTAGTAGTAACTTGATCCCCTTTTTTTTACTAATAGTATAGATACTTATTCTTTGATCTTTGTAAAAAAACATTTTGAATATATTATATAAGAGAAATACAAAAATACTCTCATTACATAAGATTTATTTTGGTTTTCTATCATATTTTCTTCCACAATTTTTTACATCTATTTCAAACTATACTACAACAAATATATTCAACTATGTCTTTAGTAGTAACTTGTTCCATTTTTTTTAGTATAAATACTTATTCTTTGATCCTTGTAAAAAAACATTTTGAATATATTATATAAGAGAAATACAAAAATATTCTCATTGCATAAAATCTATTTTGGTTTTCCATCATATTTTCTTCCACAATTTTTACATATATTTCAAACTATATTACAACCTATATATTCAAACATGTTTTTAGTAGTATATTAGTAATTGCTAATCCCTATGCCATTTTATAGAAATTATTCAATTTGCTTTCATCCTCAATAATAATAATATTCATTGATAATAAAATTAAAAAAATAAAATCAATTGCTAAACTTATATGTTTCCAGTGATTAATAAACTTATATGTGTTTTGAAGTGTAGAGATGAAATAAACCTCTTAATAAACTTTCACTTACCTACCATTATACAATTCTTCTCCCACGTGATGGAATGGTGTAGTTGGGATAACTCGCCTTCATAATTTTGTATAGAAACTTTTTGGAATGTGATGCCTCATAAATCCTAAGCAAGATAGACCCCACCAATCATAAGAGCGTTTGACTTAGGAACCTATAAAACTCATCTTTCCATTCCTCGTTCTCAACCATGGGATCCAACAAAGCCCACACATGGGTACTATTTGTAAGAATAACCTAATTTTCCAATCAAATTTCCACGTCGTTAGTTAATATTTCATCATGTATAAATCTGTTTCCTATGCTAAAAGTGTATCAACTTAATATCATATCTTATTAGGAATTGCTGGTGTGGAAAATCATATTTATGTTCTTATCATGGCCACTCGACATATTTTAATGTGGGAAATGCCCTTATTCTAAAGATAAGTTGGAAATTTGGGGTTTTGAAGTTTTGAGAGTTAGTTTTAGGTATTAATGGTGTAATTTATCTCACAAAGTTGAAAATTCATATACATTTTATTATATTTTTTATTAAAATTAATAAGTAAAAAAAATTAAAAACAAAATTTATATGAAAGAATTATATTTCAAATAAGGTTATTGTTTCTTTATCACCAAAATATTAAGTGAAAAGTATGTGAGATCTTATTGCTCAAACATGTGGAGATGACCACATATTATCATTAAATAAGAACCTAAAGACTCAAAATATTGACTCTAATTAATTCAAAAACCTTAACTTTAACCAAGGTGTTGCAATCTTGAACCTGGTTGATTCTATTCCTATTATTATAATTTTCTATTCTATAATTGAGTAATGAAAATAATTATTAGAAGGTGTTACAACCTTGACCATAATTTATGGGAGAGTTAATTTATGGGAGAGTTGTATTTCATTCATATTATTATAATTTTTTATTATGTAATTGAGCAGTGCACATGGATGGAATATCAAATAAAATTACAATAATAAGTGATTATGTAGTGTTCCACTAGATCATAATGTTTATGCGTTAGTGACTTATTATGTTTTTCTAATTTTTAGATTATAGATTATAAGTATGTGAATAATAAAAGTATATTATAGTATTTATTTTTTAGTTGGAATTTTTATGTTTTTTTAATTTTTACATTATAAATATGAGAATAATAAAAGCATGGAATTGCGTTAGTGACTTATTATGTTTTTCTAATTTTTAGATTATAGATTATAAGTATGTGAATAATAAAAGTATATTATAGTATTTATTTTTTAGTTGGAATTTTTATGTTTTTTTAATTTTTACATTATAAATATGAGAATAATAAAAGCATGGAATAGTTTTTATTTTATATTTGAGTTTTTCTTTTACATATTTTTGCCAAAATAAATCTTATATCCCATGTTTTGTGGTTTTATTTTATTGTAATTGTATTCTTATTTTTATGGTTAATTGTAATAACATAAGATATATGTTTCTAATATTATTTCACATATTTTTGCCAAAATAAATCTTATATCCCATGTTTTGTGGTTTTATTCTATTGTAATTGTATTCTTATTTTCATGGTTAATTGTAATAACATAAGACATATGTTTCTAACATTATTAAGTCTTAAATCACTGGAAAATAGAGTAGAGTTTCATCTCATTGGATTTGGATTTGTAATAGCTGCATATTTAAAATATGTTGTAACAAACTATATATTGGATTATTAAATGTAGTTTACGAATAATATTGATATCATAATTATTTTATTTAAGGTATTTGTAAAATAGTTGTAATATACACTCATTAGACTTGGGAGGTATAAAATAGTGAGATAATTACACCTCGTGGATTTAGAGGCACGAGGAGGAATATAAGGAAGAAACGTCATTAACTATAAGCATAATAGTATTGACCGGTGATTGAGAGAGCAAGTTTGGACCATTCCATGAGCATTTCATCTCTAATAAAAATCTTGGATCTCACTTTTAAGACATAGAAAAGTCAAATAATGAAAATGCAAGCTCTAAAAATATATATTCCTAGCAGTGTGTTAAAATTAATGGAATGTAAAGTGAATATCAATCCCTATAGATATGAAATGGATGTTGCTAAGTCAAATCATAGATTGTAGTAAATGAAAATTTATTTCAATGTTCTGAGAAAAAAATAGCATTTTCTAAACTAAATCTAAAAAAATATATAGAGACTTTGTAAAGATATTATATAGATATACATAGATTAAAAAATAAATTACTAATAACTAAGTAGGAGATATTCAAAAATCTTATTAACTCTTTGTTATGCATGCATGATACTTCAGTGGAACAAAGCGCTTGAGAGTTGACTCCAGTCTAACTTGGACGCATGAGTGAGAGAGTCCTTTACTTATCTCTCTCTTAACTAGGTGCATGCATGAGAGATAAGTTGAGAGAAACTCTAAATTGCATTACCATTTCCCCCTCCCGGTGAGTGTTTTTTCAGCTCTCTAATAATAATAATAATAATAGAGTTGAGAGAGTTTGAGAATCTAATTCATATAGAAATCATTTATCAATATTTATTGAGTAATCATGTATTTTAAGGAAGAACTTACCTTCTCTAATGTATCTAGCAATCTCAAGTAGAAAATAACACAAAGGTTTTAATGAACGAAAGGATGGACAAGTTATTTTGATATATCTATATTTTAAACATAAATATGGATTATACTTTAGAAAATAAAATCTATAATACATCTAAATAACTATTACAAAGTGCATGTTAATGTTTAAGATATAAAATAACATACAAATCACATAATGAATAAAGAAGAGTACGAGTGAGTGTGAAAGAAGAAAGAATTGCAATTTATATAAATTATATAAGATAAATAACCATGAAGGTATAAAGGTATAATTACCTACTTAAGTTAATATAATATGTAGAAATTAGATAGAGATCATAAAAAAAGGAAGTTTAGATATAGAATTTAGAAAAAATAAAAAAAAATAAAAAATAGAACACCAAACAATATTGAGGGGTTATTGTTACAAAGAAAATATATGGAGTTGGTTTAGCTAATAGAAATTATGTCAGGAAAATCATAAATGTCATAAATGTTGTGAGCAGCTTGACCTTGTTGTAAACCCATAACCTTGTCCTTTGTCTATTGCTATTGTGTTTTATCCACTTTCTTCATTTTTTCCAACGTTATGACCTCATTTCAAATTTTCTCATCACCTAACGACTGGTATATTACGAGTTAACTATAGAAATAACAAAAGCCAAGCTCTAAATAACATGCACCAAAAACAATACACAATGAAGTATGTTAGAGAACGAAAATGTTTATAATATATTTAAGTATCATTAGAGAAATGAAAGCTTCCCAAATTATAACATCTAGTGAAAATAAGTTAAGGCATGGAATCCCACAAAAGTATTACCCAAACACGTATGTGTGTGCGCACATACAATGACACTAATTCCATAAAATTGTCACTATGTATTATTCTAGCTTTTGCGTTAAATATGTTTGATCCAAAACGATGAACAAGTCACAACCAATATCACAACTAAAGCATACTAGAGTAAGCTAGAAATGAATTCAATGTAGGACAAATTTGCACCATATCAATTGTCTCAAATGAAATGTGTACTATGTGTAACCAATAATTCCTTTCAATTTACCCTCATATTTCTTCGTACAATAGGAAATGCGTGATATTCAATTTGAATTACCTATACAAACTTAAGTCTCACTCATATTAGTTATTGTATATATTAATCCATCTTTTGGGGGTATGTGAGACTACTTACATAATGGCCACCTTAATCTCATCATCAATAATAGACTTCTCCACTCTAATAGTTAGATCAACAACTAAAACATCTAGTGCGGGTGCTTAGAAGGGCATGTCAATCAAGTCTCCATTAAGAGATAAGAAATCCTTTCCAATGACCTTTAGAAATACAATAATAGGTAATATTACTTGAAACAAAGGGGATAGGCTCCACCATCTATAGGGTTTCATAGTAACCAAATTAAAGGGTATCTATCACAACCCCAAGCTAGTGTCACACAATTGCCAAGGTGTCGGGACGGAATGTTTCAGATAGAGGCGAACCCTTGGGGTTGTGACAGTATCCTTCAAGATCAAATGCAATATTCCACTGTGTTTAATATCAACAAAGTGTTGCACCAAAATACATAACTTAAAAAAAGGTAAACCTTGTTAAATAATAGTCTTATTCATCGAAATGATTAAAAGTAATTAAAATAATATTCCATGTGAATAAGAAAATAACTTTCCAAAGACTAAACAAATACAAAATGCAATAATACACACGCACACATGACATTGTAAAGTTACAATCAACTCAAAATAATCAAGAGAAAGGCACTTATATGCCTCCAATGAAACCCATTTATTAAATTAAAATAAAATAAATAGAAAATCATTCATCATGATTATGTGCTAAAGCAACTAAAATTGGTACAACCTGAATGAGATTTCATGTAAGAAACAATTTGTAGTTATTCCTATTATCAAAATGTAGTACTAAACGCATTGGTTGGACTTTGAATCTATAGAAGTACCCAAAATAGACTCTACAAATGCCATCTAAAAATTGGCTCGTGGTTATTGGTTTCCTTCATCAAGGGTATCACAATTATTTGTGTACTCTTATGTGCTCTCTTAAGAGTAGAGGTTAACAAAATATTGGTGAAAGGTTGAGGTGGTTTGACGAGATGGTTGGGATATAGGTCTTGCATCCTTCCCACTCAGGTTCAAATCCTCTATGAGACCTTGGCCCATTGTGATAAGGATAGAAGGATAGGTAGCCCCCATGAGTGGGACTCCCCTCATGGGTGTGTCTCTGAAAGTCTTAGTCCTTTCTAAGTCATAATTTTTCTACTTGGTGTTGGTTTGCGGGATATTGGCACTGACCTATGGTTTATAGTGGAAGCTAGCCGAATTAAAATTGGTCCTCACCCAAGTAATCCTGACCACTTACCAATTCACCTAGATCTAAAAAAAACTATTGAAAAAAGATAAACAAGTAAAGCAATTGACCTTTGGAAGAAGCTAAATTGAATGTGAAGATATACCAAAATCATAACCAGTAGTTTTCCAAAAATAGTTAGCCTTGATGGATATTGGTGAAAGTAAAGGTAATAAGATGAGGAAAACATTGAGGTGGTGGTCTTATGGATATTTGTTCAAGTAAGGTCGTGGTCATACTAGGTTTTACAATCTTAACTTCTAACCAAGGTAATACATTTCAGGTTTCTTAGGACTCTCTTGAGGTAATTTAAACATGTAGACAAAGTTAAGCAATTTTATTTAAGATCAATTTGATAATATTTATTTTAGTTAAAAAGGAAAAAAAAACCTAGGAATTATGTGTGGAACCTTGAGAGAATCAATAAAATTAACTCTGTTAACACTAGACGTCACCCTTAGATTGCATAGAAGGTAAGCCCAGTACCCATCAGTTTATACAGTAAATGTAAATGATTTTTAAGAGGCCAAATGGAGAAGACTCAATGAAAATAACGTTCTAACTCAGAAATATGGATTGGTATGCGCAAGCAATTAAGGTCTTGGATCAACTTCTGTCAGTAAGTTGGAGTAAAGGTGAGTAGGAGGAATACTTTGGTGAGAAAAGTGTAGAGGTATGTCGTGAACATCAAGCCTTCCAGTAGCCTAAGGAAGAAAAACTTAAACACAAGATCCTCTTGGATTCAAATTTCAAGGAAACTGAAAGAAATCGTAATAGCATTATAATCAAACATTCATCATAATACAGTCACAACAATCCATGTGAATCAATCAATCATGAACTCTCTCAGTATCAGAGGTAAATAAGATGGAGTAAGAAATATGACTTAGATTAATCAAGAAGTCTCAAATCAAGACATAACCAAAGAACTAGTGTTCTTTATCAAAATATTACAATAGCAGGGAGCCTAGCTCAACCATTTGACCTTTAACAAAATATCATAACTAACTACTTATACTCATAACTGTTGCAACCACCAGGAGTGTGATCAGACCATTGCATTTAAAGTTTTCAGTTCGTGCCTGCTCTGTCAGACTGTGCAGGCCTTCTTACGTCAGACGCGAGCCCAGATCAGTGCGAGCTCTACAAGAAAATCTATCCACCAGGGAGCTTTGGACTGACAATCGACCCCCATGACCCTTCTCTCCACGCATTCCATTTATGGGGTGAGACGAGGTCTCAACCACCGCCCCCATTTCCATTAACTACCTTCATCGGTATAAGGATGAGGCCTGACACCCATGAATGTTCCAGGCGGTGCCCATGACTTCTTCGAGTCAATCTCGATGCCTTGAGGCCAAGAAAATATTCTTTTGTGACCAAATACGAGCGATTTTGGCCTTTGGTGCAGCTCCTCTCCATCGCTCCATCTTCAATGTGACCTAGGGCCATGACCCTACGCAATTGCATGATTGCGGGCGCTACCAAGGGTTGTCTAAAAGAAAACCACTTTTGTCCCCGCAATTCACCATGAACCGCCACGTGTCCCTATCTAAAAAACACAATTCCAATTGCAGCCCGCCCTTGAGATTTTAAAATGTGTGCACCTTCTGACCCTGCAATTTGGTGCGACCGTTGATCTTGCGATCTAATAGTAGGCCCTCTGATCAATGGCTCAGCTCAGGTTCTTTTTAGATTGACGGATCGGATCTTCCCCTTAAAAACAATGGTTGAGATTTACTTTGCGGATCGGCCTTCGGAATTTCAATTATCAAACTCCATTTGTCTTCTGTTGGTTTTATCTTGAGTGAAGGATCTAGTGACACATGGCTTCTACTGATCGATGACTCAGATTCTCTTTGGGCACTTCAGGCTTTGGCCCTTCTGGAATTTGCAATGTTTCTCATTTTAAAACTCCTGGAGTGATAGATCTAATGACATGTGGCTCTTGTTGATCAATGGCTCAGATCTATTTTGGTCCTTTGGGACTTCGGGCCTTCGGCCACTTCGGCGACTTCATAAAAATTGGTGCTTTGGTGGCTTCGACTCTTCAGGTCTTCGGGACTTCTAAGCATTTCTCATTTCAAATCTCTTGAAGCTCATTTACCCAAAGGTTTGGATCAGTTGCCACTTGACCCCTTTAAGATCAACAGTTCATACTCACTTCGAGGCCTTTTTCTATGGTGCTATACTTTGCGCAAGTTGGTGCTCCCGAATGCCCGTGAGCCGCTGATCTGGAATTTTTTGGGAATCTTCGTCATTGAAAGATTAAAATTGCCTTTTGCTTATGCTTCAATGTTGAAACAGACTGCTAAGAAAGTTGTGCTTTGTGTTCATGGTTGCATCCTGCATGAACAAGGATTTGGACGACTGGCTGTGAGCTGAGAAAACAGGGAGACCAGTGACTGAAACACAGGATGTGAGTGCTCACCCTTAGAGAAAACAAAGGGGCTTGGGGCCAAGATTTCACTAGAGTAAGATATTTAAGGAAAACCAGAGCGCACAAATGAAAAAGGGAAAACATAGAACGATTTACAAGCCAAAGGGGGGAAAACTTAAGATTTGGTATGCGAAAAGGATAGAGACGAGGAAAGACTACAAACTCGGTTATATCGACACACACCTATGGCCCTTCACAACCCTATGTGATAACAAACTCTATAAAAATTTTAGGCAAATGATAATCAACATGGGTGAATTGCCTTCCTACCTTAGTTTCTCATGTACTTATAGGGATCATGCTGAAAATAGATCCTCTGCCACCTCGCCAGTCCATGTTTGATGCTTCATCCACTATCTTTTGAGTTATTGTTTAGATAAAAACTAGAAATAAACACATGTTTTAGATGGCTTGAACTAAAAAATTACAAAGGTGATAATACTAATCAAATGAGATATTATATAGAGTTTTATTCAAATAAATGGTAGCTATAATTGTCATAGCCTTTAATAGTGCCAAACTTGTCATTAATCACTTGCTAGAAAATGAAAGAATTCATTCTCTACTCACATAGAAGTTCTTGCCCAAGAAGGTGTGGTTATTCGCAAACAAATACATAGACAATTAAAGTTGTAACCACTTTCATAAAAATATAATTGCAAAGTTCAAACATTTTCCAAATAACAAATACATAGAAAATTAAAGTTGTAAAAATTTTCATAAAAATATAATTGCAAAGTTCAAACCTTTTCCAAATAACTCAAGCAATTAGTCATGCAACTTTCATTTGAAATGGTGTTCAAATTAGAATTGTATTGGTGCTAAGTAACCCCAACAACAAACTTATGAGCATACTTGATGGGAGCTAAGAAAACTACCTTTTCAGCACCTGCTTGTTAAACATCAACATAGAAATATTATCATATGGAGTTTAAATTGTAAATTATTCTCTACCCATCATTGCTCCTTATAGCTTATGAAAGTCATCAAAATTTGAAACAAGTTGTTAGTTGAAATATTTTTCTAAGAAACAATAGAGAGAGGATGTATTTGGCAAGAAGAAAGGAACAAAGATTCACTTATATAGAAATATTTTACTCTTCCATGACATGGGGAACATCAGGGCTATCAATAAATCCCTCCCTCACTGCAATATTCATATATGTGGCATCATAACTAATATTTAAATGTTTCTTGCAACAACCAAAGTCAAAATAAACTGACAACTTGTTGCACTCCCATTTAGACATCCTTGTTGCTTCCACCCATTATTTTAACCCTAGTAGACACCATTGGAGATGGAATCCCTTCCATACATTGCTTGGTGCCTTGGGTTTCTGTGTAATTTTCACATAATTTAGAGATG
>JASDQU010240938.1:0-14078 GCA_032191745.1 Picea mariana
TATATATTATATCTGATGTTTTTTTTAACAATAAATTTATTAAATAAATAAAAATTATTATTCACATGCTCATTGGTCATGCTACGTTGACTTGAAGTTAAGAAAGAAAAATAATGAGGGAAACAACTCGTAACTTATTCATATATTAATATGTTACAATTTAAGTAGTTGCTACAATTTAATTAGAAAACTTATATTCGAGAGGACTTCTTCACGTAGACTCTCTTTAGAAATATATAGAGATATCTCTCACCATTAAGATATCATTTTGAGGGTGGATATGACTCAAAATTTAAAAATGATTATAATATTCGAACGTACTTGGTCGCACGATCCTAAATTAACTGATTTCATAAATTAATGCTCATTTATTTTATCTTGAAGTAGTTATAATGGATATTAAAAGAATATAGAAAGGGTTTTGAATCTTAATTGACTTGGAAACTATTTTAATTTTTATGCATTTAGAGTTATTTACAATGAGAGAAAATCTTTAATAGCTTAGAATTTGGATCATACTAAAATTTTGGTTATGTTTAAAATTTATGTCTAATTTTTATCATATTTGTGATAAGAAAGAGAGGGTTCACAACTTCTCACAAATTAGTTGAACCTCAAGTGTAGAGAGCCACGGGAGGGGTGGGAACTAGATCTTTGAAAAAACTGCAATAGGTTCTAGCAAAAATGGTGGATATCTTTCTCTCCATAGTGGCCTAGTTCTTGGTGGAGGTCATGTGGAGATGGCGGGATTTTTAGTTTTTGGTGTGGGAGCTAATTGGAAGGGACACAACTATTATTAAGTGTCTTAATTGTGCCACAACTGAGCTCTTATGGGAGGGCAGTGCTTTTACGAGCATGTCTTATTGGTCAGGTGCTCTTATTGATCCCGGAAGTTGCACCTCTACCTGACGATGGAGATTAAGTTGTCCCTCAGATTGTGGAGCCCTTAATGGAGTTAAGGTGTCTTTTACCTGTTGTTCTTGGCAGCTTCCATGACGGAAGCCGTTGTCAGTTCACTTATGAGTGCAGCTGACGAGGAGGCCTGGAGGAAGGCAGGCTTATTTAATCTGCCTGCAAAGATTTCATCCACCTCACTTCTACCCACTTTGAAACTTATTGCATCGACGCAAGCGCCACACTCTGATTTGACTAGGTCGGGGGTGAACTTGGTTATCCCTCCATCGACTATTGTTGCTAACACTATTGTTGGGTTTACTAGGCAGAGAGTGGAAGATTACCATGGTAGGAGGATGGTCGTCAGTGGCTATTACCAGTCTCGGTGCGATAAACCTTCCTCCGTAGCGAGGTCTACACCTCATAGGAAGACTGGTGTGAAAACCTGGATCCCCAACCGCTCTCAACGCAAGATGGATTTGGGGGATGACTTAGGTTTAGAGGAGGCAGTTAGTTTGGCACTAAGTGCTTTAGTGGGTCGCTTGTCTTACCATTCCTGGTGTTCCACACCTATTACAGAGTGGGTTCGACGGTTCTGGGTCCCGATGTTGGGATATGACTCAAAGGTATTTTATCTTCCGAGAGGTTGGTTTGGCTTTAAGTTTACTTTGTCGGAGGATTCTTCAAAAATTTTGGAAAAACTATGGATTTTTGACAAGGGGAGCTTGATGCTCAAGCACTGGAGGTTTAGTTTTGACCCTATAAATGACTATTTTCAATACAGGGACCTATGGGTCCTACTCCTAGGCTTACCTTTAAATCTTTGGAACGAGAAGGCCTTGACTGCAATTGGTAATGCAATAGGTCGGTTCATTAAAGTTGATGGATAGGCACTAAGTGCTCCTGAAAGAAGGTTGGGGAAGATCCTTGTTGTAGTGGATATTCATTCAAGTATTTTGGAGACTATTGACATTCAATGGCGTGGTCACACTAACTGCCAAAAGTTGGATTACATGGGTTTACCATTTCGGTGTAATTTTTTCCATAAAACTGGCCACCTGAGAAGCGACTGTCAGGGTTTTTCGGAGGAGGAGGAATCAGAAAACTCCCGAGTTAGGAAGGAGTATTGTTGTGATTCGTCGAGTGTTGACTTTTTCTCCCAAGCCACAAACAGTACTGGTTTTGTGGATCCTCCAAGTCTTGAATCTACCGATACGGTCACAGGTAAGTTAAAAGCACTTTGTCCTTCTTTTTTATTTACTCTTATGGCATGGGAAAGGGATTCTCTCGACACCAATTCTCCCCTAGTGGTTGGTTTAGCACCTCCACAGTCTCCTCCCCCGCTGAAGTTTAGAGAAGGTTCCTTCTCCTGTGAGACTATCCCCGAGCTTTCTGTGAGGGACAAGACAGACTCTAGTTTGGAGTTGGTGAATTCTTCCCCATTAGAGGAAATAATTATTGTTCTCTCTCCTTCTGGCATCTCGTCTCCTTCTGGGGGCTTACGGACTATGGATGCGGTAAATCTTTAGGGGACCAGGGATGGGACAAGTGAGGAGGAGAGGGATTGTTTCCTACTGCAGGGTTACAGAGGGTCTAATCCTGGTGAGTGCTCCCTGGGGGAGACTCTGGAGTCCCTTTTTTCGCTGCACAGAGAAGTTGACACCCCGCTCTCGATTCCCACATTTCAAGGGAGAAATGTTTATAAGACTAGTGTTCCTGGACACACAGGACAGTTAAATAATTCTGGGGGGCATCTGGGATCCGGTTTCTCCTAGTTAAAGGGCTTGGGTTTTGAGACCTTCCCCATCAAAACACAAAGTGCTCGTACGAAAGCTTCTGGTTCACTTCCAATTTCAGTTTCCCATCCTACTTTTGTTACTGACAACGGGGCGCTTAGAGGCATGAAATCCCTTGCTATGGATAAACCATGATTTTACTTTCCCTAAATCTCAGAGGGGTGGGGGGTACCCTAAAAGAATCCTCCATGCGTAGATTGTTGCGTAAGACACATCCTGACATGAACAGAAAGCAAGGTTGTTTATGTTATCTTTTTGCCCTCGTTGGTTATCGTGTGCGGTTATTTCTGTTGGAAACTCTTGTGGGTTATTGGTAATGTGGGATCCAAATAAATTTGTTTTGGATCCTTTTCTCTATTGTGGAGGTATTCTGTTGATGGGTACTTCTTTGGAAAATAACAACATGATTAATTTGCTCAATGTTTATGGGCCTTGTAGCGAGAGGAAAGCATTTTGGGAGCATGTGGCCTCTCGAGGTTTGTTGGCTTATAATAATTTGATTGTTGTAGGAAATTTTAATCTCACCACTAGAGTGGATGAGGTCTGGGGAGCTTCAGCACATTTGGACAAATTGGCGAGCTTCTTTAACGACTTGTTCTAGGAAAATCACTTAGTGGATTTTCTTTCGGATGTCTTGGTCCCGACTTGGAGAAATGGAAGACTAGGGGTTGACTATATTGCAAAAAGGTTAGATCGTATTTTGGTTGCATAGAATCTTTTATGTCAAGTGGGCCGATTCAAATCTTGGGTGGAGTATCCATATATCTCGGATCATGCTCCAGTGGTTGCTCAATTTGAATTTCAGCAGTTTCCCTCGGCCTACCCTTTTAAACTAAATTCATCCTGGTTGATGGAGGCAGAGTTTATTGATATGGTTAAAGAGGTTTGGATGGATCAAGGATTTATGGTGGAATCCGATATTCAACTTAGATTTGTGTGGAAGATGAAAATTCTAAAAAACAGAACTAAATCTTGGGTTGGACTCCAGAGAAGTGAAAAACTCTTCAGATTAGAAATGTTGGAGGAGGAGTTGCGTGCAACACTCCTGTCGATCATGAGGGTTCAAAGGGACTTGACACCTGACTGTCACATTAAAAAATTGGAGACAGAATGTAATTCTTTACTTCTCCTTGATGAAGAGCTCTGGAGACAGAGGAGCAGAGCAACCTAGCTGAAAAGCGGTGATTAGAATACGAGTTACTTTCATAATTTTGCTAGTGCTAGAAGATATAAAAAACATATTTGGGAGATTCTGGATGAGGATGGTCAATCTCATAGAGGGAAAGAGGCTCTAAAAAGAGAAGCTATTAGGCATTTCAAAGGCTTGTTTGAACTGGGCAATCCCCCCTCCCCTGCAGATCAAGCTTATACATCCAGTCTCTTTCCTCGCTTTGTAAATGAGGAGGAAAATTCTCTCTTTGATCGGCCATGCACCAAGTAGGAGATTTGGGAGGTCCTAAAACACCTTGCCAAGGATAAGAGTCCAGGGCCTGATGGCTGGACAATGGAATTTTTTACTCAGTTCTTCGATTTGCTTGGTGATGATCTGTTGGAGCTTGTGGAGGATTCTAGGATCAGAGGAAAGGTCCAAAGCTCCTTAAACTCTACTTTTCAGGCACTGATTCCAAAGGAAAATAAGCCTTCAACCTTTGGTGACTACAGACCCATCGCGCTATGCAATTTATGTTACAAATTGATCGCGAAGGTGATAGAAAACAAATTAAATCATATTCTCTCGAGGTCACTGTCGAGTCAACAACTTGGTTTCTTAAAAGGCAGGCAGATTTTGGACGCTATAGGGATGGCACAAGAATGTCTACACAGTATAAAAATGAAAAAGCTTAAGGCACTAATATTAAAGTTGGACTTAAATAAATCTTATGACTATGTAAACTGGGATTTCCTAAGATTGATTTCGATACAAACGGGGTTCAGTTTGTCCATTATAAACTGGATCATGAGTTGTGTTGTCAGTTCTTCTTTTGTTGTTCTTATAAATGGAGAGGCCTCTTCTTTATTTCAGAGTGATCATGGTCTAAGGCAAGGCTACCCATTGTAGCCTTTATTATTCATTTTTGTTATGGAAAGTTTTAGCATGTTGCTAGAGAAAAGGCTAGAATGAGGGAATTTTTTCGGGGGTGAAGATTTCCAGGATTGTTAAAGTTCTCCATTTGTTTTTTGTGGACAACATTCTCATCATGACAAAGGCCTCTCGAGAGGATTGGTTGGAGATAAATACTCTTCTGAATTTGTTTTGTGGTGCTTCGGGATTGAAAGTAAATTTGTGCAAATCTACTTTTCATCGTTCGGGTATTCAAGGGGAGTTACTGGAAAAGTTTAAAGATGCCTTTACCTTTAAATTTTTCGATCTGTCTGAGGGATTTACATATTTGGGATACTTTTTAAAAGCAGAAAAACTAAATTTTGATGACTGGAGATGGCTCCTTTCAAAACTCGAATACATGATCGGACATTGGTGCAATAGGTGGTTATCCGTTGGGGGTCATTGCATTCTTGTAAAAATAATGTTGGAATCACAATCAATATACTGGATGGCTCTTGCAGTGGTCCCTAATTCTGTGCTAAATAAAATTCGTCAATTGATATATGATTTCATATGGTCATGAGGTAGCTCGGCTCACCACTTCCATCTCTGTAGATGGGAGGTGATTTCAAAACCAAAATCTTTCGGTGGTTGGGGGCTTAGAAATATTTTCCATTTTAATCGAGCGTTGACTGCAAACTCTTTGTGGCATGTTTTGAAAAAGTAAGGGATTTGGAACAGGGTGATAAAGGATAAATACCTACCCTATATTTCTATCTCAACCTGGCTCAGATCGTCCTCGACAGACCAAACTTTGGCCTCGTAAACCTGGAAAAACCTTCTAAAGTCTCTTCCTCTTATCACACATTGGTTAAGTTGGAATCCTGGAAATGAGAACACAGGTTTAATTAGCCAAGACAAGATTCTGGGTATCGAAAACTCTTCATTGCTCTCACATGATCTCTTATTGGCTCTAAAAATTAATAATGTCATATATCTATATCAAGCCAAGGCTCAGAATTCGAAGGGGTTCTTCACTACTCACTGGAAAAGTAGTTCAGATTTGGGCCTTTCGGGTGTTCTAGCTATTGAATGGAGCTCCCTCTGTAAGGTTTTAATTGGATCAGGGGTTCAACTCCAGCAAAGAGAATACAATCTAATATAGATTGGTGGAGACAACTCGGGACTACTATTTGTTAAAAATGTTTATAATGCTTTACCAAAAAAAGAATTGGTAGCAACAATATGTTGGTTGGAGGAGGCAGTTATGGTATTGGGATATTGCTTTAAAGATTAGAATTTTCACATGGCTTGCAACGAAAGACAAAATCCTCACTTGGGATAACCTTATCAAAAAATGATGGGAAGGACCAAGCCTCTGTTCGTTGTGTTCCAGGGATTATGAGTTTGTCTTGCACCTTTTTTCCAAGTGCACTTTTACTCTACAGGTGTGGCAGAAGTTATGCTCTGCTCTTCATATAAGCACATATTGGGAAGGTGACACACTATCAAATTGTTATTATAGCTGGACAAAAAAGGAGTGGACTTACAATACCTTTCCCTCCTTGTCCTGTGGGTGCATTTGGCTGGAAAGAAACAAAAAAAACTTTGAAAATTGTAATCCTTCCATTCAGACGGTGGTTCTTAAAACTTTGGGAATGACAAAAACCTATGATGGTGTGGGGTCTCAAAAAGAGAAGGGTATTAGGATCTTAAAGACTCATGTATTTACTCTGCCTAATGTGGGATGGTTTGATGGTGCATCCCAAGAAAACAGGAATCTGAGTGGTGCATGAGGTGTTATAAAAATCTCTGAGGACACTAGCTACAAGTGGATTTTGAATTGCGGCCCTGGTACAAATTCAAGGGATGAAACTTTTAGGTGTTTGGGTGACCTTAACTTTGGCAATCCGTCTGGGTCTAGATCAACTACAAGTCATTGGAGATTCAAACATTGTAATTGAGTGGTTGAATTAGAGGGGAAATTTAAATGTTACCTCTCTAATGGGCTGGAAGGATAGGATCAGGGATTTAATCAATTCTTTCAGTACCATCAGGTTTGAACCTTTATTCAGAGAACAGAATGTGGAGGCAGATGCTCTCTCCAAAAAAATGCTCCAAGCTCCTGAAGGGAAGGTCAAATACAACAAATGGATTGAAGGACGCGAGGTCCCTTCATACTATTTACATCTCTATTAATGTCCAACTCTTCTTTTTTTGGAGACAGTTTTTTATTTTTGAAGACTGTTATTACCTTAGTAAATTATTGCGGTAAATCTCTGTGTAGTACTCATAGGATGCTACCATGTATGATGTGGAAGCTCATTAGTTTGGACTTGGTCCTTTTCTCTTGTAGAGATGAATGTATCCCTCTTTTTTGTAGGAACACCTTTCGGTGTGGTTTGGAGTTTCTAGTTAGTTACTTTGTCTATGTAAATGTACTTGAAAACACTATATATTCTAATATATTGAGAAATTTTCTGCTGGAAAAAGAAAGAGAATCATTTTACTACAGGATTAACTTACTTTGTTAAAAATACATGATAGATATATTTTATTAAACAAATTATTCCATATTTGATATCAAGGAATATCATTGTATTCAATATTTTGTCATTTGGAGGTTACCCACCAGAACAATCATGTGGATATGAGTTTACTCATCTTCCATAAAGAAATTATTGTATGGTGTTACCCTAAGGTTTTGGATTTAATAAGATGTTGGAGCTTTCTTGGATTATCAAGGTAACTATAAATAAGAACGTGGTCCTTCTTATGGGGTCAAGGATTATCATTATATTGAATCTTTTCTCATTTGGAGGTTGCCCCCTCAAGGGCACATGAATAGATGTTTCTCCTTCCATAAAATCATTATTGTATGACCTGTTACCCTATCTTAAGGGTTTTGGATTTAATAAAGTATTGGAGCTTTACTGGCATATTCTTGAATACAACATTAAGGATCATAAAAGAATGACGAAGATGATAGATTATTGATGACGAAAATGATAGATTATTGTTCTTAAAGTTTCTAAAGAGAATAGATAATGATTGATTTTTAAGAAGAAAATAATAAAATTAAAAAATTGTAAAGATTTATTTTTGTTTTTATATTTTAAAGTTTAATGAAAAGTTTTTTTAATTTTTCATAATTTTGATAATTTAAAAGATTAAGGAGGTTGGTATTGTAACACATATTTTGAAATTTTAGATTTAATATAATATTATAAGAAAATGTGTTTTTCACCTTCACCATTTTAATATCACAAAGAAAACAAATTCTTCTTTTCTTTCTTCTTTTCTTTCTTCTTTTATTTTTTATTTTTTTAATATCTAGTGGAATCGTCAATAATTGTCTAGGTAGGGATTGGGCCAACCACTATCATGTAACCTCCACGCTAGTACTAGTGACACAGGATCAATTCCAATTGCTACCACTATAACCTCCATGCAAAGTAAGTCGAGGATTGACCCCACATAACAAAGTGTTTTAGCAGTGCACTCCATCAATGAATGTTCTACACTAGGTGGCTCAAAAATGACAAATTCTTTCATCCCACTTTAAGGAATTGTCCAAGGTCAAATTTGATTATGGAACTTGTAAAAAATAATTATTTTTTAGTAATGTCTATTTTCTTTTTTTCTAAGTTATAATAAAAATATATTTTGATAGTTTAAATTATATTTAATAATCTCTTTATAACATTTTTTTTAATTTAATTTTAAGGATCATAATATGTATAATATGTAATGAGTTCTGGGAGCTTTACTCGCATATTCTTGAATACAACATTAAGGATCATAATATGCAGTGAGTTCTTTAAAGGGGAGCAACATTTGATAATCCCAAAGCTATTGTGTCTTGCAACTATTCTTTAGCTCATCATGCAATTCTTTTTTTTTCCAATTTTTTTTTTTCACTTGTATTATATATGGTTTTTAAAACCAAAAAGATACAGTTTGAGCCCTTACAAAGAAGATATAGGTTGTTCCCTTCATATCAAATTGGTCCTATAAATAGTTCCATACAAAAGTAATTGTACCCATATTTCGAGGAAATAGTAATGCCTATCTATTCCTATCACATCCAATCTAGCTAGTAGACATACGATCAGAAACCTTCATACAAAGGAAGAAACAAAATAGTATCGAGGACATGTTAAAATATCAAAACTAAAAGAGAGTGATACATTGAGGAGGACTCCCAAGTCCGTCTGTCCAATGTTGATACGTCAAAGTACCAATTAAATTTGATAGTGCATTTTTTGACAGAGAATCTGCCTCAAGATTTGATTCTCTGTATATATGAGAAAAAATGATCCGAGTGAATAGCTGAGTGAGATCAATGATCTTATCTTTCCAGCATTCCAGTGCAATAAATTGAAGCTGGCTCTTTTGTTTAACCAGACGATGATGATCTTTGAGTCCCCCCTCACATGAAGATCCAGTATATTATGACGGGTAGCCAGTAGAAGGGTGGCCCATACACCGGGAATTTCTGCTTTGGTATTTGATCCAGCTCCACAATTGAAAGTCTAAGTAATCTTAGAGGTATCAGTATGAATAATCAATCTGCCAGCCCCGCAGTGTAGACCTGCATTTTGAGATGCTCCATCAAACCATGCATTATTTCCTTCCATCTGTAAATAAGGTTGTATAAACCAAGGAGAAGGGGTCCTATTTATCTTTGCAGTCTTCAGATTGCCCATTATTCTAAAGAAAACATTATTTAAGGAGACTGGTGAATTTTCAAAAATCGTCCTGTTGCGAGTTAGCCAAATAAACCAGCAGACTAATGTTGGGAGATGAGGAAGAGTGAAACCTTCAATGCCCAATTCTCCAAGCAATCATGTAAGGTTGTGCCCATCCACATCATTTGAATATTTAGAACTTGAGAAAGCTTGAGCCAAACCAATTTGGTAAAAGAGCAATCCAAAAAGATGTGGGAGATAGATTCAGAACTGTTGCGACAAAGTGTGCACATATTGGGTCCCTCCTAGCCTCGACGAAGTAGAATGTCCCAGGTCAGGATCTTATCATTTGTAGCTAACCATATGAAAATTTTATTTTTAAGGGAAGAGATCAGTGCCATAAGTTTCGCCTCCATCCTGTATATCTTTGGGTCCAGATTGTGGAGGAAATGGCATTGTAAACATTCTTTACTGTCAAATTTCCAGATCGGTCACCTCCAATCCAGTGTAGTATATATTCCACTAAGTTGATATGAATCCCCGCTCCAAGTAGTGTTGAGCAGTAGGACTTCCATTCCAGTGCCAGTTCACCCATGAGACCCAAATCAAAACTAGATTTCCATTT
Source organism: Picea mariana (assembly GCA_032191745.1). NCBI lineage: Eukaryota > Viridiplantae > Streptophyta > Pinopsida > Pinales > Pinaceae > Picea > Picea mariana. The sequence goes on from JASDQU010240938.1 coordinate 10,051, forward strand.
TGTGCAAAAAACCCTGCGATCAAAGGTGTTCTGGGCTTGGAAAAGGTAGAATACTTGTTTATATCGTAAATAATTCAGAAGTCCAGGAGAAAGAAAATTTGTGGAACCAAGGCCCAGTATAGCGTCCCTACCAATATGTATAGAATGTCACGTTCCTGGTTTCCAGCAGAGCCAGTGGTGAATAAAAATAAGATTCTTTAGGAGAGATCTCCAGATCGGAGAGGCGCTAGTGGGACAAGTGTCAGAAAGTCTGAACCAACTCGTGTGAGAAAGAGTAGTGATATATTTTCCATATATAACACAATGCTAAATACCATCATGATTCAACACTCGCCAAAGTGTTTTTGTCACCAATGCTTGTTTGAAGCGAAAAATATTGGGGAGTCCCCAACCACCAACCGCTTTTGGCTTTGTAATAATATCCCATCGACAAAGATGAAGAGTTTGTTTAGTGTTACCGCTTGTCCAAAGAAAATATTACATCAAATGTTTGTTCTTATTCAAAATAGATCGAGGAATGGTATCACGAGCCATCCAATAGACTGCCTAACCTTCCAGTATAGATTTGATAAGTATGAATCTTCCACCCAGAGTGAGCCATCGATTGCACCAGTGTGTTATTCTTTTTTCAATTTTTATAAGAAATCGGTGCCAATTAGTCACTTTATAACAATCTAGCTTGAGGAAGTAGTCCAGATATCTTATTCCAAGCGATATCTCATGAAAGCAGAACATAAATATGATCTTAAAATTCTCAATTTCAGCCGCTTGTAGTCCAAAGTAGTGAAAAGTGGATTTTGACTCATTTATCTGCAGTCCTGAGGCTTGACAGAAGAATTTTAAAATCGATTTGATTTCTCTCCATTCTCTAGGATCCGCTCTGGTCACTATGATAATATCATCCACAAAGAATAAGTGTAGAACCTTAACCAGTCTTGATACTTTTATACCGGTAATCTTCCCCTCATGCTGACTCATCTTGAGAAGAATGCTTAATCCTTCCATTGCCAATATAAATAGGAGAGGTTAAAGTGGGCATCCTTGTCGCAGACCTCTTTCATTTGGAAAGAAAGGTGTGGCTTCTCCATTAACCAAGACAAAAAAATTCGCACTAAACACACACCCCATTATCCAATTTGTGAAAGGAAGCTTGAAACCAAATTGTAACAATATCAACCTAAGATAGTCCCAGTTGATACAGTCGAAGGATTTTTTAAGGTCTAGTTTTAAGATCAGAGCTTCTAGTTTTTTTTGTTTTATGTTGTGTAACACCTCCTGTGCCAATTCAATAACATCCAGTATCTGACATCCTTTGATGAAGCCCAATTGTTCCCCCGAGATAAGGCAAGACATGGACGGTTTGATCCTGTCGGCCAGAAGTTTTGTAATAAGCTTGTAGCATAGGTTACATAGTGAAATAGGCCTAAATTCACTGAAAGAGGTGGGATTATTTGATTTAGGAATCAGAGTCATAAAAGTGGAGTTTAAGGCCCGATAAACCAATCCTCTAAGTCTAGTATTTTCAACCAGTTCCCAAAGGTCGTCACTGACCAGATTGAAAAAATGTAGAAAGAATTTGATTGTCGAGCCATCCAGGCTAGGAATTTTATCCTTTTTAAAAGTGTTGAGCGCCTTTCAAATATCTTCATTTGTACAAGCCGCGAAAAGAAGTTATGCCTCACGTTCACAAATGATCTTAGGAAAGAGTCTGGCGATAGATGCTTGATCAGAAATGTTTGTAAGACGCTATTCTCGGTAGGCACTTTTGTAATAATTGAAGGTCACATCTAGAAGTTTGTCTTGTTCAGTGATAGGACCAGCTCCATCCAATTGTAATTCCCAAATATGCTTATGATTCCTCCTGTGACTAGCAAATTTCTGAAAATATTTTGTATTTTTGTCTCCACAGTTGATTCAAATGGCTCTTCTTTTTTTACGTCAGTGTGCTTCCTTGATCAGTAGAAGATTGTTCCGTTCAATCTCAAGGTGTTTGATATGTTGTTCCAGAATTGTAGGATCATGTCCCTTGCCCTTAGAGTTTTCTGGGATCAAAACTTTAATGTTGTGTTCAAGATGCGATAGTTGCTACAATGTCTTTGATAGCTGTAGACAGGCCCAACTTTTAACTTTAGATTTTAAATCTTTTAATTTACATGCAAGATGTCTTTGTACGTCCAACTCATTTTTATAGGATTGATCTGACCAAACCTCTGAAACCAAACGCTCAAAACCAAGGTTCCCCAACCATATGGGATTAAACTTAAAAGGATAAGATGAGCGATGTGAGTAAGAGTCTAATTGTAGAATAATGGGAGCATGATCCGAGATGTAAGGATATGCCACCCAAGTTCTATATCTGTCAGATTGTTGTAGGATGGAATATGATAAAAAGAAGCGGTCTAGACGCTCTGAAATGCTCGTTGTACTAGACATGTCGTTTCTCAAAGTGGCAACCACCTTGGCCGATAATAAATCGACCAAATTGTTTTGGTGTAAAATATCAATGAACTGTGGAGTCGTTGCATCTGTAGAGGCTATGGTTCCCCAAATATCAGAAGGTGATAAGGTGAATTGAAGTCCCCTGCAAGAATGAGATTAGGTTTCGCCAGAAGACCTGTAGCTGATACCTTTGACTAGAAAGAAAGCTTATCGTTGCATGGCCCAAATACATTGAGGAGGTTGACCTGTCACTTGTTGGCACAATAGGTGTCTGTCAACAAAATTCCACCACAACATAAGAAAGGCTTTAGATAAAAAAAAGACAGGGTCCCAAACCACAAGCAACCCACCCGATTTGCTCACATAATTTACTGCACTAACAAACCAGTGTGGCTTCAGTCCGTTGATGAAGGCATGGGAACGATGTTCGTCCACTAAGGTTTCTTGTAAAAAAATGATACTTGGATGAATGTTATCAATCAAATGTCAGAGAGAGGCCTTTTTGAGGGCGCTTCCAACCCCACGAATATTTAGGGATAAGAGTATCATGGACGGGACCTGGCTAGGGCTTTAATGCCTCTAAGCGTCCCAAGGTCAATCAAATCATCAGGAGAATCAATAGTAAGAGTAACAGAAGAACATGATTCCCTCCAAGCACTGCAAGTTTTTATAGGCGAGGTTTCAAGTCCTAAACCTCGAGACCAAGAGAAATCATTTTTAGTAGAGTTTGCAGAAAGGTCACAAAAAGAAGTAGAAGGTAAATCTTGACTGTCAATAATGGGATATTTTCCAAGATAGGTTGGTAGAGGAACCGGATGCAACAACTCCACTGTAAATGGATTCAAGTGTGTTATCTCAATGTTGTCAACACCCTGTGTCGGGGAGGAGGAAAACAGTGATGCAGTCCCAATTGGACTAGTGTTATTCAGAGAAAGAGGGACAGTAGAAAGGTTAAACAAGTTGGAGGACAGGTTATAAGTAGATTCAGTGAGGTTCCCACCAGTGTCTTGAGGTGGGGGATGAGACGAGTTTTCGATAATCGGTAACAGCGAGGGAGTAGAAGAACAAGTCTTATAAGGCTCAACAACCACAGAAGGTAAAGGAGCGGGCGAGAAACACGGAGAGGACGTAACAGTTTGTTGGGGTCCCAATCCCACATATCTAAATGGTGTCTTTCCAAAGTAGTAAGCGTAAAATAAAAAGTAGGGCACATTTGTTTAATCTTACTAGTGAGCGAGGAAGAAGGAATGGGTTGTCCTTCAGTAGAGTCCATCAGTTCTTCGATCCCCACATCCAAAGTGTCTTAGGTCCCTGAATAAAAGGAGTCCACCCCCGGAGAGTCATCCCTAGGAAGCTTGCGAAGGTAGGATGTAGTGTCCCCAAGGCTGAGCCCCGTTACAGATCATGTTATATGCAAAAGAATTGTAAATATGTTCTATAGGTTGGTGAGCCAAGTTTTGAATAAGCTATAGGCTTATGAGTTTTGTTAGGCCAGGGGAGCCTAAGTGTTGAAGGCCAGGAGCCTGTGATATACTTGTATGTATGCAGGTCAATTAATAAAATATAAATACCACCAGTGCAGACCGACC
>JASDQU010240938.1:34460-44927 GCA_032191745.1 Picea mariana
TTAATAATCTCTTTGTAATATTTTTTTTAATTTAATTTTAAGGGTCATAATATGTATAATATGTAATGAGTTATGTGAGCTTTACTTGCATATTCTTGAATACAACATTAAGGATCATGATATGTAGTGAGTTCTTTAAACAAGAGTAACATTTGATAATCCCAAAGCTATTGTGTCTTGCAACTATTCTTTAGCTCATCATGCAATTCTTTTTTTTTCCAAAGAAAATTTTCACTTGTATTATATATGGTTTTTAAAACCAAAAAGATACAGTTCGAGCCCTTACAAAGAAGATATAGGATTCTCCCTTCATATTAAATTAGTCCTATAAATAGTTCCATACAAAAGTAACGGTACCCATATTTCGAGGAAATAGTAATGCCTATCTATTCCTATCACATCCAATCTAGCTAGTAGCCATACGGTCAGAAACCTTCATACAAAGGAAGAAACAAAATAGTATCGAGGACATGCTAAAATATCAAAACTAAAAGAGAGTGATACATTGAGGAGGACTCCCAAGTCCGTATGTCCAATGTTGATACGTCAAAGTACCAATTAAATTTGATAGTGCATTTTTTGATAGAGAATCTACCTCAACATTTGATTCTCTGTATATATGAGAAAAATTGATCCAAGTGAATGCCTAAGTGAGATCAGTGGTCCCATCTTTCCATCATTCCAGTGCAATAACTTGAAGCTAGCCCTTTTTGTTTAACCAACCGATGATGATCTTTGAGTCCCCCCTCACATGAAGATCCAGTATATTATAACGGGTAGCCAGCAGAAGGGTGGCACAAACACCGAGAAGTTCTTCTTTGGTATTTGATCCAGCTCCACAATTGAAAGTCCAAGTAACCTTGGAGATATCAGTATGAATAATCAATTTGCCAGCCCCACGGTGTAGACCTGCATTTTGAGATGCTCCATCAAACCATGCATTATTTTCTTCCATCTGTAAATAAGGTTGTATAAACCGAGGAGCAGGGGTCCTCTTTATCTTTGCAGTATTTAGATCGCCCATTATTCTGAAGCAAACATTATTTAAGGAGACGGGTGAAGTTTCAAAAATTGCCCTGTTGCGAGTTAGCCAAATAAACTAGCAGAGTGAATTCCGTCAATTCCGTCAATGCCCAATTCTCCAAGAAATCATGTAAGGTTGTGCCCATCCACATCGTTTGAATATTTAGAACTTGAGAAAGCTTGAGCCAAACCATTTTGGTAAAAGAGCAATCCAAAAAGATGTGGGAGATAGATTCAGAACTATTGTGACGAAGTGTGCACATATTGAGTCCCTCCCAGCCTCGATGAAGTGAAATGTCCCAGGTCAGGATCTTATCATTTGCAGCTAACCATATGAAAAATTTTATTTTTAAGGGAAGAGACCAGTGGCATAAGTTTCGCCTCCATCCCGTATATCTTTGGGTCCAGAATGTGGAGGAAATGGCATTGTAAACATTATTTACTGTCAAATTTCCAGATCGGTCACCTCCAATCTAGTGTAGTGTATCTTCCACTAAGTTGAGATGAATCCCCGCTCCAAGTAGTGTTGAGCAGTAGGACTGCCATTCTAGTGCCATTTCACCCGTGAGACCCAAATCAAAATTAGATTTCCAGTTTGTGCATAAAACCCCACGATCAGAGGTGTTTCGGGCTTGGAAAAGGTAGAATACTTGTTTATATCGTAAATAATTCAGCAGTCCAGGAGAAAGAAAATTTGTGGACCCAACGCCCGGTATAACATCCCTACCAATATGTATAGAATGTCTCGTTCCTGGTTTCCAGCAGAGCCAGTAGTGAATAAAAAGAAGATTCTTTAGGAGAGATCTCTAGATCAGAGAGGCGCTAGTGGGACAAGTGTCAGAAAGTCTGAGCCAACTCGCGAGAGAAAGAAGAGTGATATATTTCCCATATATAACACAATGCTAAATACCATCCTGATTCAACACTCACCAAAGTGTTTTTGTCGCCAATTCTTGTTTGAAGTGAAAAAGATTGCGGAGTCCCCAACCACCAACTTCTTTTGGCTTTGCAATAATATCCCATCGACAAAGATGAAGAGTTTGTTTAGTGTTACCTCCTGTCAAAAGAAAATATTACATCAAATGTCTGATCTTATTCAAAATAGATCGAGGAATGCTATCAAGAGCCATCCAATAGACTCTCTGACCTTCCAGTACACATTTGATAAGTATGAATCTTCCGCCTAGAGTGAGCCATCGATTGCACCAATGTGCTATTCTTTTTTCAAATTTTATAAGAAACCAGTGCCAATCAGTCACTTTATAACAATCCGGCTTAAGGAAGTAGACCAGATATCTCAGTCCAAGCAAGATCTCATGGAAGCAGAATGAAAAAGATGAACTTAAAATTTTCAATGTCAGCCGCCTGTAGTCCAAAGTAGTGAAAAGTGGATTTTGACTCATTTATCTATAGCCCTGAGGCTCGACAGAAGAAGTTTAAAATCGATTTGATTTCTCTCCATTCTCTAGGAACCGCTCTGGTCGCTATGATAATATCATTCACAAAGAATAAGTGCAGAACCTTAACCAGTCTTGATACTTTTATACCAGAAATATTCCCCTCACACTGACTCAACTGAGAAGAATTCTTAATCCTTCCATTTCCAATATAAATAGGAGAGGGGAAAGTGGGCATCCCTATCGCAGACCTCTTTCATTTGGAAAGAAAGGTGTGGCTTCTCCATTAACCAAGACGAAAAAAATTTCACTAGACATGTACCCCATGATCCAATTTGTGAAAGGAAGTGCAAAACCAGATTGTAACAATATCAACCTAAGATAGTCCCAGTTGATACAGTCAAAGGCTTTTTTAAGGTCTAGTTTTAAGATCAAAACTTGTAGTTTTTTTTGTTTTATGTTGTGCAACACCTCCTGTGCCGATCCAATAGCATCTAGTATCTGACGTCCTTTGATAAAGCCCAACTATTCCCCCAAGATAAGGCGAGACATGAACGGTTTGATCCTATCAGCCAGAATTTTTGTAATAAGATTGTAGCATAGGTTACACAATGCAATAGGCCTAAAGTGGCTAAAAGAGGTGGGATTATTTGATTTAGGAATCAAAGTCGGAAAATTGGAGTTTAAGGCCCGATAAACCAATCCTTTAAGTCTAGTATTTTCAACCAGTTCCCAAAGGTCGTCACTGATCAGATTGAAAAAATGTAGAAAGAATTTGACTGTCCAACCATCCGGGCCGGGACTTTTATCCTTTTAAAAAGTGTTAAGCGGCTTCCAAATCTCTTTTTTTGTACAAGCCGCGAAAAGAAGTTTGCCTCACGTTCACAGATGATCTTAGGAATGAGTCTGGTGATAGATGCTTGATTATAAATGTTTGTAAGACCCTGTTCTCGGTAGGAACTTTTGTAATAATTAAAGGTAGCATCTAGAATTTTGTTCTATCCAGTGATAGGACTAGCTCCATCTGATTTTAATTCCTAAATATGCTTATGATTCCTCTTGTGACTAGCAAATTTGTGAAAATATTTTGTATTTCTATCTGCACAGTTGATCCAAATGGCTCTGCTTTTTTTACGCCAGTGTGCTTCCTTGATTAGTAGAATATTGTTCTATTTTGTCTCAAGGTGTTTGATATGTTGTTCCAGAACTGTAGGATCATGTCCTTTGTCCTCAAATTTTTTCGGGATCAAAACTTGAATGTTGTGTTCAAGCTGCGATAGTTGCTCCAATGTCTTTGATAGTTGTAGACGAGCCCAACTTTTAACTTTAGATTTTAAATGTTTTAATTTACATGCAAGACGTCTCTGTACGTCTAGCTCATTTTTATAGGATTGATCTAACCAAACCTCTGAAACCAGACTCTCAAAATCAAGGTTCCCCAACCATATAGGATTAAACTTAAAAGGATAAGATGAGCGATGTGAGTAAGAGTCCATCTATATAATAATGGGAGCATGATCCGAGATGTAAGGATATGCCACCCAAGTTCTATATCTGTCAGATTGTTGTAGGAGGGAATATGATAAAAAGAAGTTGTCTAGACGCTTTGAAATGTTCGTTGTACCAAACCTGTTGTTTCTCCAAGTGGGAACCACCTCGGCCAATAATAAATCGACCAAATTATTTTGGTGGAAAATATCAATGAACTGTGGAGCCTCTACATCTATAGAGGTTGTGGTTCCCCAAATCTCAAAAGGTGATAAGGTGAAATTGAAGTCCCCCGCAAAAATGAGATTAAGTTTCGCCAAAAGAACTGTAGCCGATACATTTGACTAGAAAGCAAGCTTATCATTGCATGGCCCATATACATTGAGGAGGTTGACCTGTCGCTTGTTGGCACAACAGGTGCCTATCAACAAAATTCCACCACAGCATAAGAAAGGCTTTAGATAAAAAAATATAAGGTCCCAAGCCACAAGCAACCCACCCGATTTTCCCACAGAATTTACTGCACTAACAAACCAATGTGGCTTCAGTCCGCCAATGAATGCACAACAAAGATGATTGTCCACTAAGGTTTCTTGTAGAAAAATGATACTTGGATGAATTTTATCAATCAAACGTCGGAGAGAGGCCTTTTTTAAGGCGCATCCAACCCCACGAATATTTAGGGATAAGAGTATCATGGACAGGACCTAGCTAGGGATTTGATGCCTCTAAGCGTCCCAAGGTCAGTCAAATCAGCAAGAGAATCAGTAGTAAGAGTAACAGAAGAACATGATTTCCTCCAAGCACTGCGAGTTTTTATAGGCGAGGTTTCAAGTCCTAAACCTCGAGACCAGGAGAAATCCTTTTTAGTAGACTCTGCGAAAAGGTCACAAAGAGAAGTAGAAGGTAAATCTTGATTGTCGATAATGGGAGATTTGACAAGATAGGTTGGTAGAGGAACCATATGCAGAAACTCCATTGTAGATGGATTCAAGAGTGTTATCCCAATGTTGTCAACACCCTGTGCCAGGGAGGAGGAAAACAAAGATGCAGTCCCAACTGGACTAGTGTTATTCAGAGAAAGAGGGACAGTAGGAAGGTTAACCAAGTCGAAGGATAGGTTGGAAGTAGAGTCAGTGAGGTCCCCACCAGTGTCTTGAGATGGGGGATGAGATCGGTTTTCAATAATCGGTAACAACGGGGGAGTAGAAGAACAAGTCTTATAAGGCTCAGGCTCAACAACCACAGAGGGCAAAGGAGCGAGCGAGAAACGCGGAGAGGATGTAACGGTTTGTTGGGGTCCCAATCCCACAATAACAATAGTATCTAAATGGTGTCTTTCCCAAGAAGTAAGTGTAAAATAAAGAGTAGGGCACATTTGTTTAAGCTTACCAGTGAGCGAGGAAGAAGGAATGGGTTGTCGTTCAGTAGAGTCCATCAGGTCTTCGGTTCCCACATCCAAAGTGTCTTCAGGCCCTGGATAAAAAGAGTCCACCCCTGGAGAGTCATCCCTAGGAAGCTTGCAAAGGTAGGATCCTTCAGATTCCTCCTCTTCAGGGGCTCTTGTAGAGTCGTTCCAAAGATGGCCCATTTGGTGACATGAGGAGCAACGAAAAGGAATACCAAGGTAGTCCAAACGGTGTGTCACCGAGCGTCCACATCAGTAAATTTCCAAGACATCCAGTAGACCAGCATGGATATCCATCTCGACCATAATCCTCGCCATTTTTCTATTGGAACTCTTTCAGAGTTTTGGGTCTAAGCAAATAAAGCACCCAAGTTCATTCCCAATGGCCTCAAGCACCTTCTTAGTCCAGTATTGTAAGGGGAGTCCAGGTAGAACAACCCAAAGGTGTCGAAACCAGAAGGAGTCCGTTGAAGGGTCAAATGAAACACACCAACTTTTAAGCATGATCCTACCGCCACCTATGGTCCAGAAGGTATCAAGTATGAGTTGAGAGTCCTCAGGTGTGTTGAAGATGAAGCTGAAGCATCCAAAATATATGGTAATAAGCTCTGACACGTAACCTAGAATAGGCAACCAGTTGTCTAAAAGCCAGTTCGGGGGGGAGTTAATGGTAAGGGAGCGATAGGTAAACCTGCCAACAAGTCCACATATGAAGAGTCAGACACTTTCCTCTAAGCCAACATTCGAGCCCATGATCAAGTGACATTTTTTTCTTGTTTGGCTTCCATAGTCTTTTGGTACCTAATGGTTTAGGTAATCATGTCTGCAAAAAACGAGCTCACTTTACGGACCTTTGTGTTGTCATTTATCAGGACGCCTGAGGGAAGAGACCAGTCCAGGTAACGGAGGAGACAACGGATGGGTTGCAGAGACAAGCATACATGGAGAAACAGAATGCAGAGGTGCTAAGGGTTCTACCACCTTCAGAATAGTGGGAAGGAGAGAAGACGTAGCCACTAAGTGTGCGTCTGAGGGTGTGAAAAGACTGACACTCTTCCGTAGGGATTTGACAGCCACACTCATAAGTGCGTTGACCTCGGCCTCCATTAGAAGGTACTAGAAGGTCCCTCCAAAGGATGCCACCTCTCACAGATAGAAGAAGGTGTTGGTTCCAAGATGAAAGCCCCTATGTAAAAATTTAAGAAGAAACAAATACTATCAAATCTGAAGGAGAGTGTTAAGTTCGCCAGGCGGGTAGGAGTACAGAGTCTGGAAGGGAAGATTTTAAGGTGGAAAAGACGTCAGTTCAAGGATCCAGTGAGCACCAGGTGGAGGGTCCTAAAGTGTAAGAGGTAACGACGGATGTGGATCCAACGACCGATGTAGGCTAACCATAACTATAGTGAACAGGGGGTTCACCATTTCGAGGTCAGGCAGTAACTTCTCCATATATGTCGGGCTCTGATTTCCAATAAAAAAACCCACTACTGTCATATCGCCATTAAAGCCGAGCTCCGAGCTACCTGGTGTGCCTTCATCCAACCATCTTTAAACTTGTTACCAAGGATCAAGATAAATTTTCAGGGAAGATTCTAAACTGATGTGAAATCATCATCATCATCATTATCATCATGCAATTCTTATTAAAACCTAGATTATACAATTCTTATTAAAATCTAAACCCAAAGTTGTATTATAGATCAGAAGTGGGAGGCGGCAGAGGGACATGGAATATAATTTTGGAATAATAAGATCAAATAATATATAGAAATATATAGAGAAAGAATAATTTTGGAACATTTCATATATATATATATATATATATATATATATATATATAATTTCAATTAACAATTAACAATTACGTTAAAAATAATAAAAACTTAAAAAATAATTTTAATGTATTAATGTAACTCAACATATAGTTATAGCTATCTCATAATAATGAGATAGACTACAATTTTTTATTTACATGAGATTTTTGTATTTGATGATGATGATGATTAACGTTCATTAAGACTGAATTGGTCTATCAAACCTTAAGAGGGTAAGTGATTACTTGTGATTCTTTAGAATTTTGTTTTTGTGCTCGAAAAGCATTAAGAGAAGCTTTCCAAGATCACCATGTGTTTGTTGAGTTAAGAGGTTATGAAGATTGGTAGTGTGATAAATATTTTGAAAATGAGATCTAATATGGGTATAGGCTGGACAATCTAAGAGAAAATGCTTTTCATCTTCAACCTTCTTAGTGCCACAAAGGTGACACACACTTTCATCCCATGGCGTTTTAGGAATTGACCAACGCCCAGTTTCACTATGGAGGTCATGAGCATTTGTTCTTATCTTAGCAATGCTTATTTTTTTCTTTACACTTGGCAAAATAGATAGATAATTTTGATCTTCTAGATTATGGTTGATTACATCCTTATAATACCTTAATTTTCTTTTTTCCTCTAACTCTTTATCACACCACATTTTCTCCTTAAATTTTGATAATTTTTGGACAATTTTTTTAATAGTATCTTTATTCTGCAAAATGGTGTCTTTCATGATTCCCCAATAGTTTAGCCATGACAGGCATCTTTATGCCATCCTAACTTGAGTCGATGGTGGTTATGACTCGATTTTGAAGCAATTTTAGGAAGTCTTTTGTCTTCCATGTTGTTTAATTTGTTCTTATACATTAGATATCTAGTCATAACTATACTCTCAATATATATATATATATATATATATATATATATATATATATATGAATGTGAATGTGAAAGAGAGTGAGACGAAGATGAGAGCATATTACTCTCTAATAATATTAATATTAATATATCAAAATTTAATAAAATAAAATTAATTATATATTTATGTTTAATAAAATAAAATAAAATATATTTTTATATTTAAATTAGTTAATTATATGTTAAATATTTTTAAATTTAAATTTGCTTAATCATAAATTAAGTATCTTTAATTTAAATTGCCATTTTTTATATCCATGATAAGTACTTCAAAATAAAGAAAATGATCAAACGTAAGGATATATGATTTCTCAATTCCATTTGTCATTTAGTTTAGGAAAGCTTAAATTTATTTAAAAAAAGGCGACCATATCATGACAAAATGGATGAAAGGGGAATTATGATTAAAGGCTGGGAAAACAAAGCGAAGGGTAGGGCAACAAATATATACGAGAGGCCGTGCATGAGGGTAATCATGAAGACTATAATTTCTTTAATAAAGAGAACAAAAGAAAAGAAAACGAGGAAGATGATAGATTATTATGGTTAAAGTTTCTAAAGAGGATAGATAATGATTGATTTTTAAAGAAGAAAATATAAAATTAAAAAATCGAAAATAATTATTTTTGTTTGTATATTTTAAAGTTTAATGAAAAGTTTTTATAATTTTTTTATAATTTTGAAAATTTGGTTTTGGTATTGTATTATATATTTTGAAATTTAAATTTAATATAATATTATAAGAGAAAGTATTTTTCATTTTTACTATTTTAATATTGTAAAGATAACATTTTTTTTTTTGTAATATGTGATGGAATGAATAATTAAACTAGGTTGGGAAGGGGCCAAGAGCTACCATGTCTAGCACCAGTGTGACACTAGGTAGATTCCAATGTACTCCATTAACCACTGTTAGGTGGCTCAAAAATGACAAATTTTTTTATTCCACAATATTTAAGAAATTGTCCAAGGTTCAATTTAATTATGAAGTTTGTAAAAATTAATTTTTTTTTAGTAATATCTATTTTCTTTTTTTCTAAATTATAATAAAAAATATTTTGATAATTTAAATTAGAGTTAATAATTTCTTTATAATATTTTAATTTTTTATAATAATTTCTTTATAATATTTTAATTTTTTTTAATTTAATTTTTTATGATATTATAATTTTTTCTTAAATTTAAATGTATAATATTTTTAATGATCAATTTTCTCTTATTAAAAATGTAAATATTTTGCCCCCGGGGCAGCTCAATTGGCAAGTGCCGTGAAAATGAAGTTCCATAAGGTTTCAACTCTCCCCTACTTACAATGTGTGTCGCTTAAGAGGCATCATGGGCACACCTGGAGGTTATAGTGGTAGCAGTTGGATAACACGGCCACGTGCCCAACTAGTTGCTGGATAGTGGGCACACCTGGAGGTTATAGTGGTAGCAGTTGGATAACACGGCCACGTGTAATGCGAGCACACGTGCCCAACTAGTTGTTGATTATGCCAGACATAAAATAATAATAATAATAATGATGATGATGATAATATATTTTAAATGAATGATGTAATGATGATGATGATGATAATTAACATCCACTAAGATCAAATTGATCTATTAAACTTTTAAAGAGTAAGTGATTACTTATAATTCTTTAGAATTTTGTTTTTATTCTTGAAAAGCATTAAGAAAATTTTGTTTCTATACTCAATATTTTTAATAATCAATTTTCTCTTATTAAAAATTTAAATATTTTAAATATATTTTTAATAATCAATTTTCTCTTATTGAAAATTTAAATATTTTAAATATATTTTTAATAATCAATTTTCTCTTATTAAAAATTTAAATATTTTAAATTACTGCGAATTTTACTCTACATTATGTATCCCAATGTCTCCCTGGCCAATCGATATTGGTGAAGGTTGTTGCACAGCTCATTGTCGGTTCAACGGACATCTTTGAAAACAAAAAACACAGCGCTCAACACGAGGACCGTTGGTTGCGGCCAACAAGCCGGGCTCTGAAATTCATAACGCATTATAAAAATATTCTTTCAATCTTCCAAAAATACTAAAAATGAAATTAATTCCCGTTTGAGATCCAAAAGCCACGCTTTTTAAGCAAAAGATGGTAACACAATTTTTTTTTCAATAAATTTGTGTGTATGTTATAAATTTAAAAAAAAACTGTTCCACCATATAAAGTGGGGGACTCATTTTTATTTCAAATTTGCTTTAATTAGTCCGGATAATAACTACCAAGGATATTAACTTTTGATCAGTTTTAGAATTAAGATTTCACAAGAATTTATTTCTTTAAATATAAAAGAATAGATTAATGACTCAAAAACTTAAAGTTATTTATAAAAGTAAATTTTTATTTTTTATTTTTTTTTTATAGATTGATATTTTTTGGGATTTTT